>OY744510.1:4017581-4106083 GCA_963556185.1 Pseudopediastrum boryanum | reverse complement strand
GCAACATAACAACATTCCTTACTGTTTTATGCAGCACAGGCATGCCCGGAGCATGTATGTAACCAGGCGATATGTTAGGCTTATGATTACCACAGCAGTAACGTCTTGCTACAAGGCTGGCTTGGGCATAACAAGGGCTTAGCGCACGAGAGAGGGCCTCCTTCATACACTTACCAGCGGCGTTGCTGCCATAAGAGCAGAACCGCCGAGCGACAGTGTAGATGGTGCCTTTCAGTCTGATCCTTCGAAGGTTAGGGAAAGCGCTCTGGTTGTACCAAGCCAGTGGTAGATCAAAGCTGCTGAGCGGTCCAGATCCTTCCAAGTTGCTGCATTCAAAAACACAGGTAAAATGCTTAGCAAAGGCCGGCAGATACAGCGTTGCATGGTGGCATGGTCATTGCATATACGGACACCCCATTTGCAGCATACAATTGAGGAAGTAGACCTACTTAGTGAGGACCACCTTACCCAGAGTATGATTCAGCCTAGAGCATTGCAGAGTAATGCCACTAGCCTGGTGTCATCTTGCTTTCTCCATTGCCGCTTGACTCAAGGTAAGCAGAGAGAGAGAGGGAGTGAGAAAGCTACGCAGAGAAGAGGGAAACCCCTTGTTGCATACGTTCAGGGAGTGGGAACTCAGTACAAGCATGGTCTATAAGTTGCATGGGCAAGCAATCAGCCCAACCACTGCCTGAAGGCATCACAAGGATGGAGATGTTGACAATTACCACTTCTTGATAACAGTCAAAGGGTCCTCAAGATGCGTTTTGTCTGCCTGAAAATGTACTCACTGCAGCGCATAGAGTCATCAAAATTAAGTCATCCACACCAAGTCGTTTTCCTTTGAGGTCTAATGTGTTAGCAACTAGTCTGCAGTGTTGCGCCCACCCAAAAAATGCATGGAATGCAGGATTGCAGGAGGCTCCAGGTCTCCACTTACACTTCTACTAGGGTGTCCGCCCAGGCTGCTGGTTGGTTGGTGGTGCTGTTGGTACCCCATTCCTCTGGGATGCGACCTGCAGAAGCAGCAGTGAAGAAGAGTCCAGCTCATGTGACCACAAGAGAGGACACAAGGCTATTTATTTTGGCCTTAAAGCCTCTCAGTTAGTTCAGTGTGCGGGCTGGGACTCCAGCCAGCCGCGGCTCTGCCCTCCCAGCGGTTGGACAACCAGCCGGCTCCAAAGCTTCCTTTTACAATTAAATCAATCCAATCGTAAAACTATCCATGCCAGAAAGTCACTCAAGGCCATGCAGCACATGACCCCATATGACGGGAGTTGCACAACCCACGTCAGTTACACAGCATTGCCATGTGCGCTTGGGCGTTTACAGTCCTAAATAAAGTATGGAACTCCTATACCTGTGTAAGAGCTAACTATGTGTGATGTAATCCTCCATGATTGTTTTTGAAATGTGTCTCCTGGCATCTCGTTTTCCCCCTAAACCCCAGCCGTACCTGTGAACCTCATGCCCATCCAGCAGCCCGGTGGGTCCGGAAGTCCCTCAAACATTGATGGTTTGCCGCCTTTTGTGAGCGACCAGGTTTTACGGTCCGCTTCTGGCCAGGTATCCATTCTTGAGCTTAATGTTAGACTGTTGAGCTTGTACTCGCAGGTGCCCAAACTGGCCAAAGCAGAAGACAAAAACAATTAGAGGCATCATGCAAATTTTGAGACACTGGGCTGCAGTAATCTGCAGCCTCAAGTGCTAAGTTTTGCCAGATTGTTACTAAAAGACATCACAGTTTGTACCCTACCAATGAAAAGTCAAGATACACGCTAAAAGAGGTTCACGCCATGGCATAGAGCACGTTCAAGGATGAATGAATAGGCTCTCCCCTTAGCTCTCGTCACATATGCTTACGTTGATTAAATCCATTGCTGAACCGGTTTCTGAGGTCTGCTTAGCACCGACTCGGTTTCTGAGGTCTGAACCTAACATCTTTGCCCTTTCCATCAGGTGCAAAGTGGGAGTCTTGGGCGCTACACACAGAGCCCTGGACTCAACCCAAGGATAACGACTTCTAAGACAATGCATGCAACCCCCTAACCCTAAACCTTATGCACGATGCTGCTCAAAGCTTTGGACTTACCTAAGAAACACCAGCTTTGGGAAGAGTCTGGGGAGATCCTTCATGGGAGCACTGTTGAGGTTCCCCTTTAACATGTTCAAGCTCAAATCCCTACAGGTTACAGACCAGGGAGCCGAGGCAGGACTAGGTTGTGGTGTTTTCTTTTGAGCAAAAAAGATGAATTGGCGGCTATGCAAGGAAGGGCGCTGGATGCCCGCTTGCATAATAGGGAAGAAGGAGCAAATATGTCTAGGGTTTAGAATAAGCCGGCATGCCATAGGCTTGCTATATGGCGACTCCGCCTGCTTCCCTTGGGTGATGTGCTTCTGACTCGTAGTTGGATTGAGCGCTGGAAATGCATACATAGAGGTAGAGAAGTGATGGCGGATGGATCCAGTCTTGGTGAGGGTGCTGGGAGCTGCACTGCAGTACTACATGGCAGCTCTGTCTGTCCAATTTATGTCAAACTTCCATAGCAATGGCCAATGCCAATATGCCAGAGGTCCCACTTGGTCCCGCATCTGAAGCTGTTCATGTAAGGTAAAATGGTACCTTCAGCTATTATACTGCCTAAGAATACGCAGCATCTTAGCAACAGGGCAGGGTATAAGACAACATAAGGGTCGAGCCCCAATAAGACCGTTGCTATAGAGGCCCACATCTGCTTGAAATGTAACAGGCTTTTGGCAGACGCAGATATCAACGATATGGGTTATGATCACGTATACAGTTGATACCACCTGCAGCAGTATGAAGGTCCATGAAAGATGCCCGGAATGTATTACACGGAGCCTCCAAGCAGGAAATAAACCACCCTCAGCATACCAGCCTGTCTCCGCGATGCTTTTTGCTCTTACAAAAATAATGTGGTCATTGCAGTAAACAATGTGTTGCTCTACAAAGATAGCTTTCAATCTACGGATGGCACAAGGTTGGAGCCCATCCAAGAGCACTCACAAGTAGTATATCTCATGGCTGTCTTTGTAGCTTTCAAACATGCTGAAGTTCATTTGGTCTAGGGTGGCATGGAGGGTCATATTCCGCCAGTCACTGCAGCACAGCACAGCACAGCACAGCACAGCACAGCACAGCAATGCAGCATGGTTACATGGTTACATCTACAGACACACCATCTGCGGCAATGGTGTGTACAATGAAGGAAGTAGGCCTATTTAATAAGGACCGCCTTTCCCAGAGCATGACTCAACCGGTTCAACTCCGCAATCAAGCAACACAGCAATTGCCATCAGCACCCCGGGTAGCTCAGTTGGTTAGAGCACCGGATTCACATCCGTGAAGTCGCAGGTTCGATCCCTGCCCCGGGTACAAATCGTCAAATCTTCGAAGCGACCGCGATAGGATGCGGCTTTAGCGCAGTTGGTTAGCGCGCTGCCTTAGGATGGCAAGCTTCTAGCAGGCGTGGGTTCAAATCCCGTTGTCGGCAAGATTTGGCGCCTCATGCGAGGAATGGTGTGGGTTCAAATCCCACTACCGTCGCTAGATGGAAAGCCGCTCACTGTGTGGTCCGATCCCACACAGGCTCTTCCATCGAAACAACGCACCCGAACCGGACTTTCGAGCGGTTTAGATGGTCCTCATTGAGGAGGGTCTCCCTTGAGAAAGGAGGGGTGCGGTCCGGTCCGAATCCGGAGAAAATGGATAAGAGAGCTCTCTCAGGTAGAGAGAAGGATCCAAGTAGATGGATCACAGTGGTCATACGCAGTGTGGTGAAGTGCGCTGCATGAAACAAAGGCACTGACCCTGGCCCAGGGTGGGCATGGTTGTGGGAATCGGGTGGAATGCCCCCCACACCAATGGTACTAGCAGCACTGGATGTTCCAGGATAGCGTGCAGTCCCTTAACCCCACGCGGGAGGCCGCCTCACGAGCCTCCTTGCGTAGCTCTCTCTCTCTCTTGCCATCAGCAATACTTTGAGAGGGTATGGGTGGTACTCGTCATATGCACTGAACACATGTCTAGACAAAAGTATGCTGGTTGCATACTACTGGAGTGACCATGGGGTGTGCAGTGACCCTGGTCACTTGTAGGGTGGCAGCGTGGTTACGATTTGCATGTCAGCCATAAGCAGGCACGCAAAATAATTCCCTCCTGAGAGTTACACATCAAGGTTGAAGAGCCAGGCCCAACCTCTTTGCGCAGTTCTCTCCATTGTTTCTGTCGTTTGAGGGCTGCTAGTGGTAGTGCATACATAACATGGGTGCATTGCATGGTTGCACAGTGGTGACTTGTGAGAATCAAGAAGCGCACGGGCAGGCAGTAGATCAGTACGCTTGCCTTAGAAAGATCCCATTTTGCAGCATTTAGTCATCTTTCTAAAAAGATAACACGCTCAACATAGTCCACAGATATCCCGATAACTTACATGCCCGTGATCTTGGAGTCCTGCCCATGGACACAATCCGATCCACACTCAATGGTAGGCCAGCTGCAGGGGCCATGAGCTGTGCTGGAGATGAGGTCCCACAGGCTGTAGTTGGCAGTCACAGGGTAGTCAAACTTGACACCAATGTACTGCGGGGGGTCTGACAAGCTGGCTTGAGGACCGAACACAGAGTTTGTCACAGTATCGACCCAGGTCTTCTCCCCCAATGGCTGCAACTTTGAAGGGAGTGAGCTCCTGAGGGCTGCTAATAGCATATCCTTGCTGCCGTCGATATTGCGGGGATTGCTGCATACATTCCCAATCAGCACATCGGCTCCATTTGGGTGACATAAGCTCGTGTAGCGCAGAGCCGAGAACCAGGCCTTGTACAGCGCATAGCCCGCCACACGGTGCTGATTGTACATGGTGATGTTGGGCACCGGCCGCAGAAGGTTGGTGGTTGGGTTGTTGGTTGGGTTGAACACGTTGAAGCCCCATTCCCTTACCGAGAGCATGTTTCCTGATCTATCATAGAAGACAGTTTGGGAGAGGTCTGAGGACTGGATACCAAACCACTTCTCTTTCATTGCAGCGCTGTCGTCCACCATGGCTGTGGGTAGGGGTCGAAAGAACCGGTTGAAATACAGCCTGCAAGGGCACCCGGCAATGTGAACCATGATCACAAACCACTTCACATAACTGACTAACGTCCGCTAGATCTGCGCTCTGCTTGTCCATACGGGCACACAGGTTGAACACAGAGAGTAACTTACAAGCACCCAATCTGGCGCACACACCCTGCCTACGGGATTGAAGTCACAGCAAACAAGAGCAGCTTGCAGTCACGATTTCACAGGATTCAAAAGAAGCCCTTTTCACTCCACTATCGAGCCAATGCGCATCTAGGAGTTAATGGGAATTTGTGAACATACACAAATGCCGCCCAATGCTAACCACTGTCCCCTCCAAGCAACAACACACTTCATTTCTTAGCAGCCCAGGCAAAGATCACAAAAGCGTCAGCTGGCAGCTCCCCCATCAAAAACCAGACACGAGACAGTGCTAATTGTTCCTATTGGTGTAATGATGGCCCCAAAGCCCTGCCATGTCCTCCCCAAAACCCGGCCATGTCCTCCCCACAACCCTGCCATGGATCCATCAACCGCAACGTGCGAAATCACTGACAGCAATCTAGCAGAGTACGATGTAAGACATAGAAAGCAACAGCATAGTCAAAACCTGCGCAATGCTGCAATAAGATGTGCCTCTTAACTGGACGCATGCAGGGGATGCAATCCCCCATCTCGAGGTCACTTACTTGTGCAGTTGTATGTTGGTGGCATTACCAAAATTGTTGTCCCAGAATTCCTTGAGGAGCTTGTAACTACCCCAATCTGCGCAGTCGAAGAGAAGCAGTTTCGTCTTGTTAGTGCTTGCTGCCAATGCAAGTACTTGCTGCTGCTCCTTCCTGTCCATGCTACCTGCAGCTAAGGCCGGTGCTTCCTCGGTATGCAGTACATACAGGCCACTAAAGAGAGCTCTGCTCAAATTGCACCCTTTTAGTACATGGGTTCCCTACTGTAACCCGCCTGTCAGAGGGCAGTTACACCCACCCATTGGAGGGTCCCTTGGCATGCAGGGAGCTGGGGAGGACCCTGGGCGCACTACATTGGTCCCTGTTGCTGCTGAAGGTTGGATCATACTGCAGCCCATTCCCAAGCAGCAACTGACCCTGAGACTGCCAAGCAGCACAAACTCGTTTTGGTTAAGATCACAAGGTGGCTGACACACTGTGCAGACCTTTAGCATTCAATCGCACAATACCTGCTGCACCTACCTCTGGAGCAAACAGGTTGAAAGTTTTATGGCTTTATATGGAGGCAAAATATGTCTACTACACTATATGCTGATTCCATGGTTACATCTACGCACACACCTGTTGTCGCGTACAATCAAGGAGATAGCCCTACTTAGTGAGGGCCACCTACCCCAGAGTATCCATAACTGTTTCCAAGAGCAGGCACAAGAGTGAGGATTGGCCAATAGGCTTCAAATAAGTTCACTCGCCAGGTACATGGAGTCTTGCAAGGTAACTGTTTCTACGGTTAGCTGTTGTGTACATGTTTATAGTCTACTGTTTCCAATGATGGCTGTGGCATTTTGATCGGGTTCGCACTTTGTTGTGAACAGAGCTGGAGTCCAAAATACAGAATTGGATCCCAGAGCACCCTAACATGACACACTACCACCAGCTGACTTCCAGAAGTTGATGGGAGTACATGGACTTCCCATTGTCAGCATTACCATATTTACAAACCTGAAAATCAACAATCAGATGTCTATTGTCTACTTTGGCATGTCCCCAAACGCTTGCGTGCTGAAGTTTAGGCACGTCAGAAATGAGTGGGGTGCTGGGGACATGAGCTAGCTGCAAGTGCTGCAATCCACCCAATGCAATCCAGCTCAGCTTCTGCTTGCTTGACATCCTGAGGTAGCTGGCACCTAACATCCAAATGCCCATTACCTGTTACACTGCCAGTAGACGGCTTCCAGAAGTCATGATGGTAGTACAGGGAGGTCCCATCGTCTTCTGTCTGATTGAAGCTCTTCCATAAGTCCCAGGGAAAGCTTGAGGTGCTGGTGGAACCGTTGTACGTCACCGGATTGTGGTAACAGGCACAATACTTGGGGATAGGGTTATCCCTTGTGGGTCCCGCTGAGGACACATTTGCACCCCAACCAGTTTCTGAGGGATCTGTGGGGTTCCAGAAGTTGGTGTCTGCGTAGAACCTTTGAGCGCAGGGTCGCAAGCACAGACCACCGTACTCTTCATCATACTCCCCTCTGCTATCACAACGCATCCGAGGTAAACCTCGTAAAGTTGGAGGTGCATTGTCTGGTCCTGCTCTAACAGGCCATGAGACGCCCACAGAAGGGACCCCTATGCCAGCAGGGGTTGGTGTGCGGGGATATGCTGGACAATCTGCTGGAGCAAGGCATGGGGCGTACCATACGAGCTCAAAAGCAGGCTCCTGTGTTACGCTATTGGCGTCCTTGTATAGAGGCCACAAAGGATGTCCACTGAGACCATTTGTCTGCACCCAGTCTTTGAATGTCCAACTTGCATTTGGGCCAATGTTACCGCACGTAAGCAGGTCTGAGGTGTCATTGATAATGGCGTCAAGATCTGCTTTGTCAAGGTCAGGCATGTACTTTAGCCGGCAGCTGTGGTTGAATACTGGTGTATCAAACATACCCCAGTCACAGCGCCCAGTAACACTCTCAATAGGATCTAGGCCAAGCCCAGATACCCCTCCCTGCACAGTTTAAGAAGGGCACTTGTTTCAGGTTTTCAAGGAGAAAAGCAAAGTCATTGAGAGTGGTTGTTTAGGAGAGGATTATCGTGATAAGGTTGGCGGTGAGCAAGACAGCACTGCGATATGCGGTGACCCTCGCAAATGGTCCCAATAATGCATAATGACACGGATCATAATGACAGAACTGAAAGCGCTTCTACAAGAGAATAGGCATATGCCAGAGCTAAAGACAAACTGGCTCCCAGGTTCAAGCAGCCCCAGCAATACAGAACCTATCGCTATATGCAAGGGTAGGGGGCACCACAGCAGGTGTGCTGGTACCGCTCCTTCCTGTGCAGGGTAACCCCCGGTGTCCACTCACTCGATCCATCTGCATCTGGCAGGTGCAAGCTGTCATCAAGCAATGTCAAGCAACACTCCTCTCCTCACACTCACCCTGGTACTGGTGTCTTCTACAGTAACCACTGGTGTCGTTGTAAGACCGGGAAAACTCGCAAAATCGCCTTGCATCATGGTGGCAAGTGACGTCACAATAGCGGCATTGGCTGCAGGGCAGGTGCCTCTCACCGTATCAGTAGGCATCACGACCCACTGCACATAGAAAGTGTATGGGCCAGGAGCAGCCGGATCAGCAGCTGGATGGGGATCAGGCGGTGGAGTGGCAGCTGGGCATGAAGTTCCTCCTTGAATTGTTGCCAAGTCCCTTGAGGCACAAGCTGGGATGCCATCGTTCGATGGATCTCCAAAGTCCCACAATGTATCCCAGACAGTTGGTGGAAGAACCTCGTATTTGTTAACGGGCGCGTTGATTAGGTTCATCACGGAGTCGGTGGAGCTGCTGCTGCTGGAGTACATCACCACCTTGAACTGCATTACGCAGTCATCCGAGTTGTCAGGCTGCAGCTAGAGAAATACAGGGGGGGCAATCAACATACTGTTTGCTTTGTGAAGTTGAACAGGACATATATGTGGAGTGGGTGTATGGGTATCAAGTGCAACAGTGACAAGCGGAACGGACAGCAAATGTATAACTCGTCAGGGCATGTCATATAAGCTCATTAGCTACGTCCAGGTCAGATGAGGTAGCTCTGCTTATTACAAACTCCTCCAGCTTGTGAAGGTGAAAGCTGAGATGATACAGCAGTAACAGATAGTACGTCACCACAACTCATGATCTCGAGGGAGATCTGGGCCAAGTGCAGCATGTGCATCCGGCTGCAAGAGAGTATATGTGTGTTATTGCCGGCAACGCCCACAAAGCCCAAGATAAGGACCGAAACTGGGTTGGCCAACCCATTTTAGCCAGGATACAGGCTGCAGCTGTCCCATTAATCTTTTGCGTCATGACTGTATGCCAGCTCACTGCAACCCCTTGACATCAGGAGTCATCCCTTTACTCTAAGAAGGGTTAGGCATCATGTTTGCCTGTGCTGACTTACCCATCCCCTCGTGGCAGCCAATAATTATGCTGTAATGAGTCAGTGGATTTACACGCAATGCAATACGACTGCTTCAGAAGCGAAACGATAGCTACAATAACTGATTACACAATATGTCTCGGGACTTATATTTCTGGAGCCAGCCCCCAAAGACTCACCCATGGGAATGCATTCTCTGCAGTCACTTTGACAGGCTGTATACTGCCAAAACGGCCACTGTTGAAGTCGCTTTGCAAGAGCAAAGCCATGTCCGTCAAGAAAAAATTTTCTGGTTCAGTTGGGCACACCACATCCTCCCAGCCTTTTGCAACAAGCAGCTGCATGTAGAAGGTGTCTTCGACAGCTACTGATGGGGGACAGCCACTAGGGTTGTCAATGTTGGTCAAGCTTGTGTGGGCGCAGCCCCCATTACTGGCACCGCTGCTGGTGTTGTACCCATTGCTGTTGAGATATGTGCACGCTGTATCAGACAGGTCACAGAGGCTTGTAGGGCTGGTATTGATGGTGGTGATAAGATTATCCACCGCACTTTCAGATCCTGCATCCACATTCATTTCCACCTTGTAGCGCAGGACGCAATCATCCCGGGGCTGGCAGAGACAAAGCAAGAAAGCAGCAGCTCTTTGAGTCAATTCAGGTGGTGGAATCGGCCAGAAATGATATCACTGAAAGTGATAGGTGCAATACCTGCACAGGGTTAGCAGCCAAGGGGTAACAAGTCTATCTGGCAATAAGACTACATAACAAGGATCAGATGTACTGAGGCCTGTCCGTTTGGCTCCAAGCTCAAACAAGTGCCCTAGTCAGTTCCCATGTGTTGAACATTATTGTATCCAAAGTAGGCCAATTTTGCTTTTAAAGAAGCACAATCTGCAGAGTGATACCGCAGGACTGCGAAGATGATGCACAGCTTTGCATGCAAGACAAACTCATAGTAATTCATCTCACAAGTGATCCAGCATCAATTTCACCAAGACCTGGTGCGCTCATTGTTCAGAAAGCAAGGAACACTAGAATTGAAACAAGCTTTGCCTCAGCATAGATGAATGGACCTTGCATCTTATTGACTATCACAAGAGCTATAGTTATGCCGAGCTGGCTCAGCCGCAGTCGCAGAGGAGGCCTGATAATTCTATTCTGATATTGACAAAGTAGGGGGGGAACACACTCACGTGTGCTGGTACAGCCTCTTCCTTGGACCTACGCAGGGCTGACTAACGCCTGGCGTCCACTCACTAACTCATATTGCCACTGGCATCGCCATCTTTTATCCAACTGTGCTAGTTGAGCCTCTTCCTCACTCACTCACTCACTCACACCACTCACTCACTCACTCTCTTCCTCACTCACTCACTCACGCCACTCACTCATTTTGCCACTGGCGCCTCCATCTTCTCCTCACCTGTGGTGGCTTTGGTACAAAGGGTGAGCACGAGCCAAAGAAACCTAATGGCCTCAACATGATCAGATTGTCCAGGCGCCGGCCATGGATGATCTGATTAGATTTGGTGATATAAGTCCTCTTTGCCCTGGCAAGCCTGTCTGGTGTTGCCCACGCTCGTGTCTTGTTCTGGCAATGAGTCGTACAACCACTGCCATCGACTGTGGCAAAGATTGAGGCACAAGCAAAGAGTTGTATCAGAATACCCTAAAATCATCAACATCAGGCAACCTGGAGACCCCATCCTACTTCAAGCACCACGGAACGCAGAATGCTTCATTGACATTGATGAGCAAACATGCACTCTTACTTATATGGTTTCTTCTCAATGGCCAAGGTCTGAAAAGCAGCTGCACATCCAAAAACGCCAACAAGTCAATAAGTGAAGTGTAAAGCACCATGTTGGCTGGTTTATGTCAATTGGGTGCCCAATATCTGAGCTAAACACACCAACTTGCAAGTCATGATGCTGTTGCAGCATGTGAAGGGTTGTTCTTTTGATTCAAGGCTGTTCTTTTGAAAAAAAGAATGAATTGTTGGGTTACAAAAGGTGCTAGGTAGGCCTCTAGTATGTTTTAATTGCTTCACTCGCTGGAAGGACTGCTGTATGGATCATAATGACTTACTCATGTTTTCTGGAGCCTCATAGGGATCATCCGGGTTCCACACATCAAGTCTAGGGCAAAACAAGTTATGCCCTGACCACTTAAGAGGATGCTCGTACTCCGTTGCGTTATCGGGGGCCCCATCCGCCTGCACAGACACAACATAATGATGAGACACGGCACACAGTAGCCTCAGGAGGTGTGCTCTCAGATTGCAATTGCCTTCAGTTATTCTCAATGATTGCAATGCAACGCTGGCCACACTTGCATGCCATCACAGTGATGAGTTCAACTCTGTTCTCAAGGGACCCAATGAGGAAGCAACACTAGTGTCTGCGTTAGATGGTGTATAACACCCTGATGGTCAGCTAGACACATCCCAGAATCATATTGGGGTTGCATCCTGTAGCCCATGGGCAAGTGTAACGGTTTAGGGTCTTAATGACCAACACGACTTTAGGGGACCGCGTTGCATCCCATTAAACCATGAGATGACCGCGTTACACACAGAGGGAGCGAGAGCTACGCAAGGAGGGGCGTGATTTGCCCTCCCGCATAAGATTGAGGGAGGGGCCCATTGGTTTAAGCTAAGCATTACACTGGGCCAGCCTACCATGTACGTTACACACAACAAGATGCCATAAGTCCAGTCGGCTCCTGTACTTCTTAATGGACAAAGGTCCGTGGCAGTATCAAGAAATCAGTCGGTCAACACTCTGGTCAACACTCTGGTCAACACTCTGGTGCTTGCCATCCGTTTATGAGCAAGTCCCTTCACATCTCATGCTATCAGCTCTCAATACTGTGGCTGGCATGAAGGGTCAGCTATGCAAGTGTCTATATGAGCATACATAAGACAGCACAGACAAGGACAGATGCAACCCCAATTGTGATTCCTGTCTTAGGGTGCACGCATCTCTCCCCCGTCCACCTCTCCCGCAACCCCCTGTACTTACCATTCCACAGCTGAATTCAATCTTTGCATTGTACAAAAGGAACACCAGGAACTTCTTGCATGAATACTGGAAGTAGGGGTTCTTCATGAAATCTTCCACTGGGGTAAGGTCTGCCGTATAAAGAACGCTGCAGCGGAGGTCGTTGTAGTCCTCTGGTGCAGGCTCCTGAAACAGCAATCACGAGACATGAACTTTTTTAGTGTAATGATATATGGGGCAATTCCGCTGCGCCCCTTGCATCCCGGGTTCCCTTTTCGCCCAAGAAGGCCTATGCCACTTTACAATTGGTCTCGGAGCCATGTTAGCGCAGTTGGTAGGATAGACCACTGCAGATCCTGAGGTTGCGGGTTCGACTCCCATTTGGCGCAACCCAGCGTTCCCCCGTGGCCTAGTGGTTAAGGCGCACGGCGTGCAGGCTGAGGTGGCCTAGAGGTCGTGGGATGAGCTTGGAAGCAGCTTGGGTGACTGGACCAGCTCATCCCAGCTAGGGGGGATTGGGCGCAAGAGATCCAGGGCTAGCATTAAAAAAAGTTCATGTCTCGTGAACTTTTTTTAATGCTAGCCCTGGATCTCTTGCGCCCAATCCCCCCTAGCGTCAACGCCCACCAGCAAGCAATGACAAGGCAGCCATGAAGTAGACCATCACAAGGTAATCATATCATTATATTAGATGACAAGGCAAGGACACAAAAGTGCACCTTTGGTTCAAGGATGAAAAGGAGGAGCATTTTAAGTTCTTATGTCACTGCATTTCTGCTCCTTTCACCAGTAGGAAAAAAGACAAGGAAATGGCATGGTGTAGCGTCAAAGAGTGAGGTGGTTGGGTTGGAGTGGATTGTTGGGCATGAGACGGACAGTCTGGGGTTGTGTTCTGGAGGGGTGAAACCTCACTCAGTAGGCCTACTTCCTTAACTATACGCAACTCGTCGTCATGTGAGCGTAGATGCAAACATGTAAACAAGGAGGTTACTCAGTACAATGGGCATGAGTATGGCCCTATTTCATAAGTGGATCACTTTCTGCCCAACTTTATTCACAGCAGTAGCAGAGCCATGCCGTTGCATGTAGCCTCAGCTTGTGTGTGGGCAAATCCACCATCGGTTGAGTGATCAGCATGTGATCAGGATGTGATCAGGATGTGATCAGGAACCTTGTCTTAAGGGCCTGGGTGTGTTTGGCCATTGGCATAGCTTGCCAAATTGAATGGTTGAGCAGAGGCATGCAGGGATGGGCGGGCAGCAACACTGACTGGGCTTAGGTAGTTAAAGATCACATCCCATTTAAACAAAAGGACAATGCTGACACAGGTGGCTAATGCTGTAACTTCATTTCAATCGCACCCTGGCACATCATGCGTGGCCAAATCAGACCCTGATGTGGCTGGCATATCACACTGCCATAAAGCACACTTGACGCCAGCAATTCAGCGGCACATGAGACGATGAGAAGCAAAGTGTGCAGCACAAAACATACATCAGGCACAATACTGCACAGCCCTTGGACCGTGGATCGCTACACGATTCCACCCATTTTGTTAGTCTGTCCTAACAGACAGACTGAGACTGAAAACAGAGACAACGAAAGCTGGAGACAATCAGACACCCAAAGACCTAGAAAACTACTTGGCTAAATGCTGTACAGACAGCACATTTAGCAACAACATGTGTGCAGCAGAAAGAAGGAGAGAGATCTATGCCAGGAGACCGTGTATTGTCTTCCAGTGTGGGATTGTGGGAACAGTTCCTGAAATGTGCAGCACATACGTGCTAAGGCAGGACATGCTTACCTGTGGGGGGTGGTACAGCCACCATTGGTATGCAAAGGGAGGTCCCTTCCAGTAGGCAGCAGGATTCTTCTCCTTCTCTGACAGAAACTGTGCTGATGCACCTGGACAATACAGGGAGTGGAGGGCACATGGAGGGGCTAGTTTTAAAAAGGTCACATATCACAAAAATCCTACCAAGACTAAGAGCATAACAGTCATAAATATTTAGGGCAGATGATCAAGACTTTGTTGCTGTTACCCTAGCTGACAGGCCTTTGCTGATGAACCTGATGGACTAGGGAAGTGATGGTACCTAGAGTAGAACCTCAGCTAAGCAAGACAACACTGTGCACCGGAGGTGTAGGGCCATTATCTCCTGCCTGTGTGTATCAGTATCAGTGGTGGTATATTTGGCAGTTGACACTGAATATGTAGGCAGCTAGGGTTGTGTGCTTGTCACTCATTACGATGAGGTGCATCCTATGTGTCGGTCACTCAGCACGACACGGGGCGTCAGAATGGGGAGAGCACATGTTAAGCAACCTTGGTCTTGCAGCTTGATTGGAGGCAGCTGAGATGGGCACTGGCCTTACTGTCAGGCGTGAAGAGAGGTAAGCATGTGAGAGAGGAAATAGTTTTTCAGTCAGAAGCAGCTGCATATGAGGTAGATCCCCGGCATGACAGGTGCCGCGGGGATAACCTCAGCAGAGGGACTGCAGTACTCCCGTAAGCCGAGTAAAAGACATGTCTGGTCTTTTTATTTTGAAGCGGTCACTCTAGCCCATCATAAAGAACATGGGTGCCAGGCTTGCAAGAGTTTCCTGTTAAGACTCGCCTTATCCTTCGACCACAGCAGTCTATTGTTTGGTACCTTCACGTGTTGCCATTACACTGTGACCCTAGTTGGTACAGTACTACTACTGTCTTGGTGCTCATAATAGTGTCCCTCTTAATACCTTCCCTTGGTAGAATGCTCCCTAGCAGCACATCAATGACTAGCAGTTAAAAAAACTAGGACCCGAGATCATGAGAATACATGCGTAATGTTTAGGAGCTAGGGGGCATTGCCAAAGCGTACCACCCTTGAGCAGAGCCACCGTGAAACTTTTGCATCCCCCCATGGGGCCTAGTTTCCCCAGCAGCTGAAAGACAGCGCGCACCTTAGAGGTTCAATGCACTAGAACTCATAGTACAAGTTGCAAGGAAGCGCAATTCCCCCTCAAGATCCTCTCTCAACACGCCCACCGGTGCAGCTGACTCTCAATAGGTAAGGGCTCCATGTGATCCTTACACCAAGGAACCCTTTCCACAATCCCACGCTGGAGACTAATACACGGACTCCTCGCGTAGCTCTTTTTCTCTCTCTCTGTAGCTGACTCTGAGTCGGGGTTTATCATTACATTACATGATATGCCATAGCAAAATGTGCCATAGGCCCCGCACCTCAAGCTGTCACACAGAACAGCAAGGTGGAACAGAGTGCGAGTTATCTTCGGCATGTATGACAACATAGCCATATGCCTAAGTCAGGGTTACCGTAGCACATGCTTTTTAACCATCCTATTTGATGCAATTTCAAAGCATGCAATGTAAGTGGTCTCTATAGTAACATACCTTTTAGCTGGGTGCTCCACAGCAGCAGAGCGATCAGCAGTAGGTGGAAGATAGTGCGGTACACAGCTGCTCTCTTCCCGTGCCTCCAGGCTTCTCCCGTGACCTTGGAGGCGGCTTGAGCTGCTGCAGCCATTGGAGACTGTAGCAGACCCTCCTGCTTGCTGCATTGTGTGCTGCAGGGGCTGCTGCATTGTGTGCTGCAGGGGCTGCTGTCTTGTCCTGCTCCCCCTATGCTGCTAGAGTGACCCTTCGAGGTGTGGCCGCTACTACCACACCCTGCTCGCCCTGCTGCTGCTGGTGGTGATGCTGTATGCTGTGCTGCTGCTGCTGGTAGGGTGTACTTTGTTGTTTCTACATTATAGCAACTCTCATAACTACTGCAATTGCTACTGCTGCTGCTGCTGCAAGCGTCCTGATGTATACCAACTGTTCTGATCTGTGTTCTGTGGTCCCTGCATTGTTTTTTGGCAAGAGAAACCTCGTCCATGGCCCCAAACTGGGGCATCCTCAATGCTGCTGCAATCAAATACAGCAGGCGGTGCACTTCACTGATTAGGATGTTTTGCTGCTGCTGCTGCTCCTGTTGTACCCATGCAGATTTTTGTGGTCGGTTTCTGTAATGTCCAACGCGCCCTCGCAATCTGGCAGCCCGCACTGGATGGAAAGCAAACCACCAAGCCTGCACACAGGGCAATAGGACATCGTGATTTCGCATTAAGAAAAGGGTGCAGACGAGAAGTCTGCTCCATGCCGCGGGGCGGGTTCTAGAGCACCATACACAGCCCTTTTGAGGCAGTGATGGTTGAATTCAGAATTGCATGGTTGTAAGGCGGAGTGATCCTAAGCGCGGTCCTCAGCTGCCAGGAGGTTAAGTGACCTCTGCTACCTGAAATGCACTCAGCTTGAATGGCATTATTCTTGAGTACCTGGAATCACTGCTGCTCCCAAGCTATGCTAGCCACTTCAAGCATGGATAACCAAACCAGAACCAATGAATCTGCGCACTACTTAGGGAATTGCATGAGTTGCCACACAAGCCGCTTGACTGACGCGGATAACATGCTGGATTTCATTAACATCGTGCTACTGCTCGCGGTACAATAGTAGCGGTAGGTTGACACGGGGCAAGTAGTCTCTGGCCCTTCGCAAAACATAAGGTGCTATATGCATGCTTTATTACGCTGACATATGCCTGCACCTGGTCCATCAGCTGGCATCTTTGAGGCACCTTCGCTCTGCCATCGTAGATCAGACGCAGGCAAGGCGGAAGACCATGTGGAATAATTATGCAGTTTACCGCCCTATTGCTGATACCTTAGCACTATTACAAGATCATACCTGTTTAGGAGCCGGTGATCCAACACAGCGCACTGTTTGTGGCTCTTCTGACACGCCCACAACGCGACCTGTGTTCTCGGTGATACCAAATCGGCTCCAGCTCGGGCCTATGCTTGTTTATAGCACACTTCAGAGCCCAATAGAGCTTAGCCAAAATTTTGCGCCTATGTACCCTCAAAATAGCTGTGCAAGCTATGATTGTTAGCGAACCGCACGCTCTGACCCTCTGTCCCGAAAACTCTGTTCATGCTACAACTGCACACAGATCAGCACAACCCCGCTTAGCGTGGTGCTTAGAAGCCCTAAGATGGATGCTTCAGGTGCAAAAGGCGCGCAGATCCATCGAAAACGGATAGGCAGTACACCAGGGCGAGTCTAAAGGTCGCGGTTACTCACGGGTGACCATGGCGCGAGTATTTGGCGGACTTGCTGCGTCCAGCCGATGCAGTGCCGCACAAAGTACCTACCGGCTTGCGCTGCGGTTTGGACCATAGCTCTATAGCCTGCAGTTGTTTCGGCCACGGCCGACTCCTGAGTTCGTGTCGATCATTGCCCTACTTCCGCCCGGGACAGTAGCCCAGCGGTCCCGTCTGTGCAAAGCGATCCTCGGATTTAGTAGCTTTGGCAACTATAGCATGCAGTGGACTTTACTCTGCATTGCGAACTCACGTAGGATAGTCCAGAGGACTAAGCAACCCCCGTTCGATTGCATCCGTCCCAAAACCTGCTGCTGGGCTGACCAGGCCACCAACCACACCAGCACACCAAGCAGGTTCAAAGCAACTTACCTGAGTGGTCATATCTGCCCAGTACATAAAACACTAAAGATGAGCGCAAGTATTTTGATGCCCCCCCCCCCCCCCGCGTCGTTACTCCTCTTCCTTAAATTACTGCAGAGTGTCCTTCACAATGTGTGAAAACGGCCTTGCCATAGCCGCCACGCCTACATAAAGTGACACTGTACCTCGGCAACAGAGTCACTCAACAGCAGCCGATCGACTGAGCCTATCTACCCGGTGCCATGAATGGCCCCCACTAGATCGGTCCCACTAGATCCATCCTCTTGCTAACACAGTTGCCTGCATTGCATGTGCATTACCCCCTCCCAGGGCTCATTGCATATCAATCTCACACTTACTAATGATAGCCAGCCGCGGCCGCTAGCATACAGACCAACTGAGCAGACAGGCAAAAAACAGAAAACATACGGACATTGAAGATGTGGAAACGGCCTGCCTACTTGCTGGCACACCTGCCCATGCCATATAGAGGTCAGCAGGACGCCTGTCTTGAACCTGACACTGACCACAGCTGGCCCGACTAGCCCAAACAAATACAAGTTCACATCACCCCAACCCTGTCGAGCCATTTCTCCCTAAGCTATTCACTCAGTGGACTGAGCCATATTAAAGCCCTGAAGTCAAACAATATGCAAAATGGTCAACTACACAGCAGGAGCACCGCAGCCAGGAGCAGAACACCTTCACATACGAGTTAGTGTGGCCACCACCCCCAACTGCCACCCAGAGATCTCGCCACAATGAACCAAAATCAGCTCAACAACAGAGCAGTACCTGCCTGGAAGATACTACACGCAGCACATCAGCTGTAGCTTGATCCTCAAATGGGTCAGCAGCAGCAGCAGTACCCACAGACTCTGCCAGACTGCATGCACAGCAGTACACATGTTGTGCTTACTGCTGCTTCCTTCAGAGAGCACAGCAGTATCACCAAAGAGCTCCAGCAGAAGCACCATGCAGCAGGACCAAACAGCAATCAGCAAAACAGCAACGAGAGCTCTAGCTGTTGCAGCAGAAGCAGCATCCATAGCCAAGGCGCACGTAAGCTAGTACCCCTGGGCTTGCTACAGCAGCTTCTACAGCGCTTAGACAAACAGCATATCACTGCATAGCCATCTCCTCCCTGATTGCCAAGGAGTGCCATGGCATTTCCTTTCCCGCTTGTGTGATGCTTCTTAGGATGCGCATTCAAAGAAGCAACAAACAAACGGAAAAAAGCCTGCGATGCCACTCCAGCTGCAGTAGGAGAACACACAAGTGCCATGCAGTGCAGCAACCCGTGCTAGTGCTCAGAGCCACATCAGCAGCAGCACTACCTGCAGCGTCAGCAGCTGCAAAGACAACAGCAGGAGCTGCTGCAACAGCAGATCACTGGATAGCTGCCACTGCTACATACAAGCACCCTGCAGTGCAGCAACCAGGACCACGAGCACGTGCTAATTGCCAGAGCCATATCAGCAGCAGCACCAGCGGTTGCAGAAACCACAGCAGAGGAGCAGTAGCAGCAATACACAGCTCCAGATACAACAGCAATCTAGCTGTTGCTTGCCACTGCAATGGCACAAATCAGTCAGCAGCACCTGCTGTTTACGGTGTCCTCAGCAGCCGCAACAGCAAGCACACTACCATAGCCCCCTTCAGCTCCTGCAAGCTCCAATACCAACAGCTGCACTCAAACTGCACCCCAAGTCTGTAAGCTGTGCATCAATCAACAGCGGCCACTTCAGGCAGTGGATAGGCAGCGGTGTAGTCATACATAGCCACACACACATGCATCAAAAACTCCCAGACCTACTCTCTCCCTCTAAACCAAACAGTGTGAAGTACAGCTCGCCCCCACCAGCAACAGGAAAAGGGTAGTATATATGAGATGAGAAGAACCACACGCCACAAATTGGTCACGCTACAACCACGAAATATAGTGTATTGAACATGCCACCCCACACCGGGCGCTACAGAATTACCCAGAACAAGAAAACGCGCTATGCACACACACAAACTCATACGTGCATTCTCCGGCACACTTGCACCTGAATCATGCATTTGCCGTGCACCCCTCTGCCATCTCTCCACAGCAAAGAGAGCTAAAACCTGGTACGATGGAAGCTAGGGTGCTCCAACACGAGTGGAATAGTCCTCTGCAGGTTACAACGCCCCTGCTGTACATCAGGCTTAGCGATATAATGCACCGTGTCACCTGCCCACCAACCTTCTATATATATCTCTCCACCCTGCCTGGCCTTTTGTGAATGGTGCACTGCTTATGAGCAAAGGGTAAGCTCAGCCACCAACGGTTTGCTGACTCCTGTGTGCCTATCAACCTTTTATATACTGATTCCCCTGCCCAAGCCACCAGAAACTGAGCCAATACTGGTTGGCAGCGTGCTACTCAGCCTAACCCACCATACCAGGTGAACCCCGATGCTGCCAGCCAACAAGGCAATACACCCAAGGGAACCTCCTGAGACGAACCTTTGCAGCTGCCATATGTACCAGCACCACAAGTGAGTCCTTAAAGCTTGCGACCCATATAACCGAACTACATTCTGCAATGTAGCCTCAGTCATTACTGATGCAGATCTTGAGGTGCTGGTACACACACATCCTCACATCACCTAATGCCAGATCCGCTGCGAGTGAACTCTGCAGATGGACAGCTAGTGGTCAAAAAAACTCTACACCACTTCTTACCGCCAATCCTGCCTCCTCCCGACCTTGCTTGCTGACCACGTACCACCTGCACCTGAACTTGAACCAAGACCCAAGAGCTGGCCTAGCCATTCACAGCACACCTCTGAGAATTAGGCAATGCCAAGAGCAGAAGCTGCACTGCCCTGGCATTGCTGTATGTCCACTGAACTGATTTAGCGCACATTCCAGCCCAATCATCCACTGACTCATGATGTCTGCGGCGGGAGCGGTGGCGGTGGCATCGGCTGTACTGCTGATTGCGCCGAAGCCGTAGCTTGTACCGCCGCACTTAGTATTGCCGTCGGCGTTACTGCTGACTGCTGCTCTGGCCCCTCCCCACCGCCACTGCTACTGCCGCTGCTGCTACTGCTGCTTTCCACCATCCCCCCACCTGACGATGGGCCCCCCGCTGCCGTCGCCACAGCCGAAGGAGCTGTGTTACCTGCTTGCCCCCCTGCTGCCGCTGCTGCTGCCGCCGCCATTTGCTGCTGTTCCTCCTCCTCTTCCTCCTCATTCCCGGGGTACCCCCGCATCCTCCTCAAGAAAGCGCAAAACGCTTCCCAGTTATCAAACATGAGGTCACCCATCCGTAGGAAAGTCAGCTGCTCCAACCGGCCGCTACGTGCGGTCCTACCAAATGCTGACTCTGCGATGCGGTCAAAGGCGTGCTCGTCGTAGCGCTGCAGAGCATTCTCGCCCGCCAAGGGCACCCCATACATCTCTGCACACTCCAGCACCTATGCAACAACAAGCACAGCAAATGGTTAGGCTATGGAAGCTTGAGTGCAGTAAAGGAACAAGGTGTCTGCGAGGCTCTTCCAGCTGTGGCAGCAGTCCCTCCGGGCAACGTAGCCCCCATTGTCCTCCCCTCCCCAAAGACCCTTCCGACCCAAATACTCGCAAAGAAACAACACCATTCCTTCAAACTATTCCATATAAGTCACAGCAGTTCATGTGGACTACACCTCCCCCCCTGTCGCCCCTTCTCACCTTTCCTTTCCACAAAACCCTATGACCCTATGTTTCGTAACGTTCTACAGCCTCCCTCGTAACCTTCATCACGTGTTGCAGCCAACCCTGTGGGCTGCACCTGGCCTCCTCCTCCATTCCCCTCAATAAACCCCTCGGTCCCTCAAACCCCTAAAGCCAACATCATCTCTCCAACAGAATCAATATTTCAGCACTCCCTGTAAGCTACACAACCCCTTGTTCTTACGTTCGCTCCCAACGGACTCTTCGCCCGCCAAATATCTGAAACCCTCCACCTACGTCCAACCCCTTCCCTACCTGCTGCAGCAATCCCTGTTGGCTATCCCTCCCACCCGCCTCCCCCCCCACAAACCCCTCCGCCCCCAATCAACTTCAACCCTGTACCTCCCCTCCAACCCCTTCCCTGCCTGTTGCAGCAGTACCTGCGGGCTACACCTGCCCTCCTCATTCCTTCCCTCTTCCCAAACCCCTCCGCTCCCCGTTCCCAAACGCCGTACCCCCCCCCCCCCCCATTCCCAAACGCCGTATTCCCCCCCCCCTTTCCCAGCTCTTTGATCAACTGTTGCACAGTTCCCTGAAACCCATTACCCCCCCCCCCCCGCATTCGCACCTGTTGCAGCAGTCCCTGTGGGCTACACCCCCCAACCTCCCCCCTTCTGTCCTGATAGACCCCTTCATCCCTCAGTCCCCTAAAACCCTATACCTCCCTCCAAAACCTTTCCTAGCTGTTGCAGCAGTTCCTGTGGGCTACACCTCCCCCTCCTCCTCCCTTCCCTGCCCACAGATCCCTCCCTTCCCCAATAATCTTAAGCCCTCTACCTCCCCTCCAACCCTTTCTTAGCTGTTGCAGCAGTCCCAACACCTGCCCTCCTCCTCCCTTAGCTCTTGACAAACGCCTCCACCTCCCAATCCCCTAACACCACCCCCTCCCAACCCTTTCTCACCCTCCCTGCCAAGGATTCCGCAATTGCCCAAAATCCTACCAACCCCCAGCCCTCTTCCACCTGTCGCACCTGTGGGCTACACCTCACCTCCTCCTCCTCCTCCCCTCCCCGACAAACTCCTCTGCCCCCCATGGCTACAACCCTCAACCTTCCCTCCAAGCCCTTCCCTACCTGTTGCAGCAGTAGTTCCTGTCGGCTGCACCTCCCCCCTCCTCCTCACCTTTCCTCCCTACAAACCCCTACAGCCTCCCTACACCCCACTTCCCTAAAACCCTTACCCCCCCCCCTTCCCCACCTGTTGCAGCAGTCCCTGCGGGCTACACCTCCCCTCCTCCTCCCTCACCCCCCCACAGACCCGTCCCCTCCTCGACACCATAAAACCCTCCCCCTTCCCTCCAACCCCTTCCCTACCTGTTGCAGCAGCCCCTGTGGGCTACACCTCCCCTCCGGCGGATGCTCACAGTCCCGCATCTCCACGCACGTGAAGCTCAGCCGGGCATTGTACTGCGCTATAAGCCGGATGATGGGTGCATAGCCATCCCTGTCCCGCGTGTTATAGTATCCCGCCGTAAGCTCCGCAGCATGGGCCCTGCTCTTAAACCACCAGTGCACCCCTGCCAGTTTGGCCCCAAGCTTGACCGCAGGCTCAAACTCGTACACAGAGTGTCCATCTGGCATCTGCACAAAAGACGAATTGCAAACACCATTCGATTCAGAATTGCACCAGTGGCTCGAATCTAGGTCAACTTGGCCCAAAACTTCACTGCAGGCTCAAACTTATACACAGAGTGACCATCTGGCATCCGTGCAAAAGAGAGACCACAAACAGCATATCTTTCAGACGATGCACCACTTATTCAGGCCAAAATGGCAGAAGTAATAACTGATACAAAAACCGCTGTTGATCTTCAGAGAAAGTAGATCACACTTGCCCAGTAAAGCCAGGGCCACTGTCAAGGCCACATTGCAAACAAGCAGTCATTTCCATTTTGACCCCCCATCCCCTCTTCCTCAGCTCTGTCAGGTTCCTGAGAAGCCCGGGTTTATTGGGCACATCTGCTGGCATGCTTGACCAGCAAGGGCCTTATCCCAATTGTGACATACCTCTTGCCATCTTCTGACATATTTCAGAAGTTAAAGTTTGCCCGTGCAAAAACGCCCGCTGCCCATTCCCCTCTCTCTCACCTCTGTCAAGCACTCAAGAGCCTTGGCCGCCCCGGTTTGTTCAGCACCTCAGCTGCTGCCCCCATCCCCGGCCACCGTCCCTTCCATGCAAAAACTGCCCTTATTTCCAATTCTCCCCTTCCAAAGTGCCCCGACCCCCAATCCCCCTCCCCTCTCTCTCACCTCTGTGAAGCTCTTGATCAGCCTTGGCCGCCCCGGCTTGTTCAGCACCTCCGCTGCTGCCCCCAGCACCCTGTTAGCATGCTTCACCAGCAGGCCACTGTACCAGCTGAGGAAGAAGTGGCCGTACTCACTCTGCCAGTTCCCGCCATGGGACACAAAGAAGCCCGTCTCCCAGCTGCGGCTGTTGTAATGCCCAGCGTCATGCGGCCCTCCATGACCCCTGCAGAACCACCAGAGACGTACATATAAGCACAATGCGAATGCCTTCACTACACATATTCAAGCAGATATCTCGACTACATGAAAACAAACAAAGGAATAGCCAACTTCTACATCTTGATGGCACAGAAGGGTACAACCCCTATGTAATTTGAACCTTGAGTCCATCTCGCTGTCTTCTGCAACAGCTTCAGGTGTGGGGCCTGTGGAACTTTTGCTACCCCATATCATGAGTTGTAATCAATCTGGATTTCAAGGCAAAGTATATGGTACCTGCATGTACCCTATACTTTGTCTATGCACCTGCTACGCTGCATTGCCACCACCATGTCAGCCCCTGCACACACTGCAGCAAGCAAACCAGAAGGGAGGTACCCCATATGCAATCACATCGCATGACAACAGCAGCATAATGCACAAAGAATCAAAAACCCAGAGCTGATACACTATTAGCTACAAGGCTTGCTCCCTAGGCTACTACATAAGGAAGAACGATGAGGAGGTACCTGAGGATGAATGCCGTTTGCATGGCCAAACCACAAACACTAGTCCCCCCCCGCCCAGCATCCCTATCCACCCATAATGTCCTCTCCATCATTAAGGGCCCCTCTCCTCCAAAACGCCCTTGCGGTACAAGCCACTTTCCAATAGTACCAACAAACTGCCCTAACCCCCTTTTCCCACTCTGCCAGACCCTCCAAAATCCCAATGGATATGTACATTACCCCACCACAACCTAAGACGCCATGTACACGCACTGACATGCAACTTTCCACTATGAAGCTTCCCGTTCCTCAAACTCCCTCCCCTTCCACCAACTGCCTCAAGGCTTTTGCCCTGCCAAAGCCTCCAAAATCCAGAAGGTCTGGGGTGCCATGACCCCTTCCCTCCCGCTTGTTCCCTCCTCGCCCTTTAATTACCATTCAGGGTGTCCTGCTCTGCAAGCTGCCGCTCGCAAGTCCTGCAGCATGCCCTCCCAATACGAACGGCACCCCATTATGACACACCCCTGCCCCAATCCCCCTTTTCCTACCCTGCAAACCCTCCCAAACTGCACAAATCCTCCAAAACACATAAAAACGACTACGAAAGATACCCCCACCACAGCGTAAGCAGCACAGTTGAAGCACTGGGATGCCATTGATAAGTCTCCTGGTCCCCCAAAGACCATTCTGTTCCGCCGCTCAGCTCTAACTTACCACTCAGGGTGTCCTGCTTTGCAAGCTGCCGCCCACAAGTCCTGCAGCATGTACTTGTCATAACACTGGTATTCCCCTACCCCCGGGAAACGCCATCTGCCATCCCCCTCTGGGTAGGAGGGGTAGCGCAGCTCTCCCGCAGGGCCCAAGCCCACCGTAATCTCTGTGATGACAGAGCCTGGAGCAAAACGAGAGGGGAGGAGGGCCATTTAGATGTAAAGACGGCAGCAAAAACACCAGCGAGGTATGGGAGAAGCAGCAACAGGTGCAGGGGGAATGCGAGAGCAGCTCTCCAACAGGGCCCAATCCCACCGTGATCTCTGTGATGACAGAGCCTGGAGCAACAGAACAGTGCATGCAGGGCGCGTTCAAAGGGGGAATGGATGCAACAAGACCAGGTAGGACGCTAAAGAGCAACAGGTGCAGGCGAAGGTAAGGGCGGCTTCCCTGCATACCCCAAGCCCACCATTACCTCTATTGCAGAGCCTAGAGCCGTTAGAAAGAGAAGGGGATGTGATAACACTAGCTAGGACTACACGAAGCAGCAATAGGCGCAGGAGAAGGCGAGGCAACTCCTCTCCAAGCCCACTGAGATATCTGTGAACAGAGCTAGGAGCAGGGGAGGGGGGAGGAGAACTGCTGCAATAACACCAGCTAGTAATGGGAGCAGCAACAAAACTTGTGTGATAAAAACCACGAATGAGCAACGTTGCCACTGCAGGGCCCAAACCCATCAAGATCTTGTTTACTGCAGAACCTAGAGCAAGAGGAGAGCCACTAGGATGTGGAGATTGCAGCAACAACACCAGCTAGGAACGGGAGAAGCAGAAAAACGTGCCGAGGAAGGCACAGGCGCTCTTACTGCAGAGCCCAAGCCCACCGTAATGTCTGTGATGACAGAGCCTGGAGCAAGGAAGATTGGCAGCAAGAAGGTCTGTCATCCATAAGGGAAGATCAGACGATACAAGGCGCATAGCCAGAAAAAGGAGCACCAGAGCCAACTGACAAAAAGTGCCCAACAAGCTCCAATGTAAAAGTATCCTACCAGCAGATGTGTTTGGTGTGGGTGTTGCACAGTGCATAAGTGGGATGCTACAGACCTGTAGAAGGTGTGTGTGCAGCAAGCGGAAAAGGAGAGTGTGGATGTTGCCACCAGCTGGGGTAGACAATAATCTCTCACCAGGGCCATGGTATGACGAGTCCTCATTTTGAGTGAACCAAGAGAATCAGACCCAAGATGCAGAAACAGCCAAGGACATTCGCTAGCATCCCCGCATCATTCTATTCAAACGGTTTTACCCGGGCGTTCACTTCTTCAAGAGTCCCCTGCATTTATGCAAGTTGGAAAAAGCGCATGTAGCAGCTGCACACTGTGGTTACCAAGCTGACAACATTTGGCATCCAGTGCTTGCAGCTGTACGTTGCTATAGCAGCTTCTGCTAACCCATCACACAGCAAATGCAAAGTATGATGGCTTCTCAATAGCTGCAATTCGATCAGAAGCAGTGCTGCAATCAGATGAGAAAGCAGCTGCAATCCAATAAGAGCCAGGAGCTGAATTTTCATGAGAAGAAAAGGCGGCCTTCCCAGCCCCAAAGTCCTCCCACGGCCATGCTCTCTTTGCCACACCCCCTCCCAACAACCCAACAACTCATCCCCGGCACAAAACACCCCGGACACCACCGGCCCCCTTCTTACCGAATCGATAGTCAAACTGGTCAGCAAAGGCGTCTACAAAATCGCGGTACATCTGTGTGGGTGTCCGGCCCCAGAAGAGAGGGACCTCGTCACAGCCCAGAGACAGACATTCCTTGTTCCTGTAGCATCAGCAGCAGCAACAGCAGCAGGTGTCAAGGGCATAATGAGCCTTCAATAGCATGCTTACTAAAGAAGCATACATGTTTACGTATTGCCAGAGCAGCTCAGACTGTTTTGCGACAGTGCGATGTCTGGCAAAACCCTGAGACCTACTACGTGCCAGTGAAAATCCTTTTATTCCCCGCAAAGCAAATGTGCCCCATCCTCCCCTTAACCCACTTACCTGTGCATCTGTTTGTCAGTAAGATAATGTCGGGGTTGCGTTCCCCAGTGTCCACCACCCATTGGGAAAATCCAAATCCCCCGCTTACCCACAGAGACGCCGCTTTCCCTCCCAAATGAAGACACTTCTTCTCCACAAAGCATATGTGGCCCATCCCCCCCTTGAACCCCCCTCCCGACCCACCTGTGCATCTGTTTGTCAGTGTAAAAAATGTCGGGGTTGCGTTCCCCAATATCCACCACCCATTTGGGCAGGGGTATCTTACAAGTGTCCCCCACATTCCCCCCAGCGGCATGAAAGGACATCACCGCCTGCACACGCAGACCTGCTACTGCACACCTACAGCAGCAACAACAAAAAACATACAAATCATTAATCACAGTCAGGCCAAGCGAGACAGAGATACGCCTAGGGACTCCCAACCTGGACCGGCACTGTGGGTCGCGCACGAACATCAGCAACCCATCTTGGGCTGGGCTGGGGCTCCTGCTTTGCTTACAAGTAGTGCACCGTCACAGAAAGCCGGGCAGGGTGGGCAAACAATAATGGAGCGCCTAGGGGAGCAGCTAGGAACGCAATACACAAGGGCAGGAGTGGCACCACAAGGGTGTTTCAGGGTTGAAGTAGGGCTGCTATGCTCTGCAATGCTGGAGATGCACAAGATCACCCCAATAGCAGACTCACTTCCAGAATCATGTACAGGTCCCATGAGAAGTACACCTCATAATCCATGCCACAGCCATATCACAGACCTCCGTACATTGCATGCCTACGACGAGTAGATTGCCCCAATGCACCCTCCCCTGTCACCCTTCCCTTCCCCTGCTCCCACAACTTCACTTACTTATGAAACAACCGCCGGTACGCGCTGAAGTCGTACTGCCTGGGCCCCGCACGTTCACAAATCCCCCACCACACATCCACCATCACCCCCTCAACCCCTGCCGACCGCAACGTATGCAGCGCCACCTCTAACGCGTACTCCCGCTTCAGGATCGCGACCCGCCGCCCCTCACGCTCAACCACCCATACTGTATCCAGCGGCAGCATCACATAAACTGGACAACCCCTGCTGCGCCTGCTGCTGCTGGGGCTGGCTTCAGGCTGCGGCTCAGGCGGCTCTACCCACCGCTCTTCATCGGCTTCTGGGATGGGACCTAGCCGTTCCCGGCTTTCCTGCAGAAGCCTGTGTGGCAAGCAGCAGAACAGGAGCAGCAGCTTTGCTCAGCATATAGTACATAGTAGCAGCAGCAGAAGAGGGAGCAAGTGCAGGGTTCATGTAGGACGGGAAGCAGCCGTTGTCAGCTTTCCTGCAGAAGCTTACGTGAGAGCCAGCAGCAGCACTGCTGACCATACCTACCGTAGTACCATAACCAACGACAGCAGCAAAAGCAGTGCCAGAGAGACCTGAAGCAGGGCCTACAGGAAACATATCACAAGAAAAGAAGCAACAGAAAGCCCCAAGGTCCAGCCAAGCAGCACCAAGTCATCGCTAGTCACCCCCGCAGCTGCAGCAGTAACAGCGGTAGCAGCCGCCCTTAGTATTGCATCTTCAGCCCTGCTGCTGCTGCCCAAAACACTGGGCTGAGTGTGGCTGCAGATAGCTCCCTTCTTCCTACATCCACTGTGATGCCCCCTAGCATCTTCACCCCTGCTGTTGCTGCCTGCACTGCCCTGCTAATGGCGCTGGCTAGTCTGCCCATAGAGCTCCACTTACTCCATAAGGCCGCAAAGCCTTTGCACCACATCTCCTCCAACCGTGCAACCCATTTCCATACACTCGAGCCCCTAACTTCCTATTCCAAGCCCCTAGTCTTTCAATTCCGCACCCCTGCCTTGACGTATACTTCAGCTGCACTTGCACTGCTGCGGGTCCATGCATCCCAGCCTGGGGGACATGTATGCTGTGGCACCCTGCTTGCTGTCGCTGCTAGCTTCTTCGTTGCAACAGAGTCAACGCCATGAACTCTTAAGCATTACGCATTACTCAATACACGGTCACGCCCATCCCCTGTGAAACTGCTACTACCACTCATCAGCAGAAGCACGTACATATACAACTGCTGTACTGTAATAGTTATCTTTAAGAGCTGTTTTCAGCGCTACTGCAATAGCGCAGCCTTGGCTGTACCATTTTTTTCCTGCTCCTGCTGCCCAATTCCCTCATTGTTTACTCAGTAAACACACTGCAGCGGTTTTACCCTGCCGCTGACTGCTGTGAACTCTGCACCGGCTGGATACTAGTCATAAGTGCGATGATTTGCTAACATCTTGAGCAAAGCAGTGTTTGTGTAGATGCCTGTTGCATGCTCCTGCTGCTGCGGCTGCAACACTGCTGCTTTCAGGACCACGATCCAACTGCTGCTGCATGATGCCACTGCTTGTAAGCTTGGCATATTAGGGCAGGAGCCCAAAGTTCCTGCAGCTGCAGCATCCTAACCTCCAAGCCCCCTCCCCTATGCCAAAAACTAAATTGATTTCACACTATTAGGGCACAAAGAACTTCTGTTCCCAGCAGACATTAGGATAGCAGAACAGCAAGCCTCCCAAAACATGCACATGTTTGGGACCACGCTGCTAGAGGCAGCTGATATGCTGTATTAACGCTTCCACAAGAAACAACCCTTCACATGATGCAAAACATAACGTTACTACTGCTAATGAGGCTAATAGCACTCGTCTTATACATGATGTGCATGCTCTGCAGACAGATGTGCGCAGGAAAGGCATGGAAGTTTGCTCTGCACGAGTTTTCAACGTAAACAAAGTGCTGAACCCTAACTGGTACTGGTGATGGCAGCATACAATGAAACTGCTTGCCTAGGGTAATCAACAGAAATCCGACATCAAATGATGGGGGAAACATCTTCCCTAGACGGTGTTGCTTCACCCTAGGTGCAACAGGGCTAGTGTAACAACACTGGTTACTGGCATTCAGCACCTCTAAGACATATTTGAAGAGTCCCAAAAGGCAGAATATGACAGCAGCACCCCCTTCTGATGGTGTGCTCCCCGAGGTTAGAGGCGGAGCATGCGATGGGCAAGTTACCTGTGCATGCGATCATCCTCCACATCTCCTCTTGGGCTAGCTGATGGGCTAGACTGTTTTACGTCCTGAGCTGCTACAGCCTGCCAATCATCAACCCGCTTTGAAGACACTGCCTGTGAGGTAACGTGGCATCTGGTGGGCTTTGCCCAGGTGCGTGGAGGGCAGCAGGGTCCTGAACAATGTCCCTGCGTACATCCCAAGGTACCCACTGAGCGCTAGTTCTAGGATCAGGGCGACTATTACTAGATGCTTCTTGCCCGAAGAGCATTTATACGTTGGTTGCCTCAACAAGTAGTACCTGCACCCGGGAACTGCCTGGATTCGAATGCGAGAAACGGCTTGACGCAGGACCACTTAAGCACATCTGCATGGCCAGGTTGGCCTTGGAAACAACCACGACTGCCCTATAATCCTGATTGCATTGAGAAAGGGAGGGAGTAGGAAACGGATAGGCAACACATTTAGAAGCTTCAGAGCATACCAGACCTTGACCAAGAACGAACACTCTCAGTTAGGATAGAATCACAGTCTTCTCCAACAGCGACTCCACTAGCCGGCCGAAGACTAGTCTCAGTTGCATCATGCTCGCAAACACACATGAGTCAGCAACGGGCCCGAGGGTTCAGGGTGTAGGGCCTTATAGTACCGAGTGAAAGCTGCTGTTTGCGCTGAGTGAAGGCCTCAAACCTCTAGACGCTACCCTACTTGTGAGTGCAAGGTGCTTTGGAGCTTGCCTGGAGGAACCTGTGGTTGGTGTGCAACCCCATGCTTGCATGCTCACATCTTTCTCGTTCGTGCTCGACCTTACCACGTCGGGACGCCAAAAGGAATAGCGACCCTTTTATTACAGAATTACCCTGAGTGCGCTGCTGAACTTGGGTCATCCAATCATATACTGCTGTCCTCTCAGAACTTCAACTGGTAGATTGCAAGAACAGTAAAATGCAAAAAAAGAGACGGCACGACCTTCGCTAGGGCGAGTCAGCACATACTATATTGAAGGCGTGGGGACTGAGGGAACGCAGGTGCTCAGTATTGGCCGTGTCTTCTATGTTTGATGTGATCATTACAGCACCTTTGAGGACGTTCTGTCCTTTAGGGAGCTATCAGGTCGCATTCGGTCAAGCTGAATTGCACATGCACAACAGTATCGCTATTCCAGTGAGCAGTATCAGCTGTGGCACGTGGAGCACCTACAACAGCGGCACTGTCTTACAGTCTTGATTGCAGCACGACATGTTTCAGCCCCAGGGTTACTCTTTGGTGTCCATCGGTGCTGGTCCTTTGGACCTGGGGCAATCGCATGATCTGAACCTGGGGTTGAGATGTATTCATCATCATCCCTACTTCAGTTTCTTTCTAAAGTGTGTAAGAACAGCTTGTGGCTGTTTGTGGCTGCCCATAGCCTAGCGGCAGGAAGGGATCTGGATGGCGTCACCTTTACATCCAGCGGGTACAAACAGGGAAGATTACAGCGTGCTTGCATGTTTAGAGGCCTCTTTTTGCGTTCTGTGCTAAGTAGCCTGCTTCCCATGTATGCCTGCATTCTTGTGTCCCAGTGGTCCCCAGTTGTTGCTTTCATGTCTTAGCAGTTGCACTGCTTGTCTAATCGCAGCCAATCCAGCTCTAGCTTGCCTTCCGGACTTCGTGGGGGGTGGCAGGGTACTGGGGCTGTTGCTCAGTCACAAAGCATGCGGTCTGTACTCCTCTTAGCTGTGTAACTCCACTATGTCTCTAAGTGTCTGATTAGTCTCCACTCGCTTTATCTTAGCTCTCTGAATCAGGCTCAGGATATTTTTGATTCAGCATCTGAGGATGCATCCAAATTTGAAGAGCTTACAGAAGTGCCGGTGAAAGTGTTATCCCCAGTGTTTGGAACTGTTGCTAGGTATAGATGCTTATGTGTCGGTGTCTGGTTTTCCTGTTCCGTTGAGTAGGGAATTGGGGGTTGACGACCCCAGTGTGTTTGGTCGTTCCGACCTAGCTGCCTTGTGTGCAGCCACATGTTAATTTTTGTTTCTTTGTTAAGCTTGTAAAGATCAGGAGCCTGTACTAAGTACTATAAAGCACTGGTACGAGGGAGCAAGGTACAACTCCCATTATGTTTTGAGTTTGGCTCACAGCAGTGCGACTGCTCATGCTTGTTAATTAGGCGGTGCTGGGTTCAATCGTTGGAGTCACTAATCTTGACCGTTGCTTTGGTCCCAGGTTTGCACCCAATACTTGAGGCTCAATCATCCACAGTCTGTCGTAAACAGCGTTTTCATTGCCATGGCCTGCTGACGAGACAGGTGCTGCTGCTGCTGTTTCCAGCTACTGACTGCTTGCAGATAGAGGTGGCTGAAACCTAAGATAGAGCTGAGGGGCTGTGACTGCCACTGTTGTGCTGCTGCAGGAGTTCAGTAGCTCTAATGGTATTAGGGCCAACGATTTGAATTTGTGCAACTCAACTGCTGCCTGCTGCAATTGACGCCCCAGCAATTCCAATCATTCATAGATGTCTACGTACGGCACCCTCTGTGACTGGAATTGTGTCCGCTAGACTTCCAACATCCGTGCTGCACTCTGCGAGCCACTCTGTACAATTGACTGAATGCCCACGGTTCTGTGCTGATTATTCTGTGTACAACAGATCTGCAGTTTTATACAGTGATGTCTGCCCTGCCGGCCCTTTCTTTGCTGCTGCTATTACTGTTCTGCATCATGCTATCTAGCTGGATCAGGTAGTGGCGTGTCTGCTGTGTTTGTCTGGCATGTATCTATGGTATGATATGTATGTATGGCATGATATGTATGTATGGCATGTATGTATGGTATGTATGGCATTTGCCTGCGCTCTGCGTCTACCAGCTTCAGTCATGATCAACCCTCATTACGGTCATGATCAGGTATCTCACCAGCAGCCGCATATTGATACAAAAATTCAACGAGTATTTACAGTCTACAGTGTACAATTTGCTCTTGCTCCAGGTTGCATACACCCTCTTAACCATGCACATGTATGCGCCCCAATCTATATATACATACACATTGCCACCGTACTGCATGCTTGGGTGCTGCATGGCCCGGAGGGCCGTGCAGTGGTCTCTCTTAACACATTGCCACCGTACATGTAGTTGCTTTAAATACGCGACATGCTTGCTTCCTTGAGACAACCGTGCTTCGAAAAGCCACATCTTCCTGGAAAAAAACATCGGGCTCATCAGGTATGGTATCAGGAGGTCTGACAAGATGTCGCAAATGTCTATTCTTTTGAGAATCATAGCATTGCGCACCGAGAGGACAAAGAGCGTTAGCAGCACACTACTTTCTAGTCAAGGGCACACAACACTTGCCAAGGCTTGCATATTAAAGGTATATATACAATTAACTACAGACCATCTTGCAAGATTCTAGTCAAACAGCAACCCGCCAAGCTCTAGCTGCCACTCTCCGCCAAAGTTGCCTCGGACAAGACTGTGCCGCCAATTTGCTCAAGGCGACTGGGATCGACAAGGTATCCAGGCCTGTCTGTTCGGACTACTAGAACAATCCGCCTCGCTGTTTGGCAACCTTGAAGGTCCAGATATACCTGACTGCATGTTTCTTCCATGAAGATCCTGGTTGTGGCAGATGTTTCAAATAGAGATATGCATGCCATCACCGGGATGCAGTTCCTGGCCAAGCGGCTGCCGGGGACTTGCATCTCAAAAGGAGAAAGGAGAATGGCATATCCTCAGGCCATCCATGGACCCCTAGTATGCAGGAATCGGGTCTGTCTACTCGCTAGCCATTTAACTGTGCTATATGGAGGTCGGCAGAACGCCTGCATAATTAATTCCAACATACCATCCATGGACTTCACCCTACCTGGTTAGCTCTCACAACAAATCCTCCTTGTCAGCAAACCTCTTCACCACAGCTTTCGTGCAGCCCCCAGACCAATGCATAAACAACAACAACAACAAACATTTAAGGTGTGGCAACCGCAAAGGGCTGCTAGGTCGCTGCATAATTGGACCATTTACCCTCATATAGTCGCATCATCCAACACTTACTCATACACCTGCTGGACATGGTCTAACCTCTGATATTGGAAGCTGCACACCTTATCAGCCAACTAGAAAGCAACTTCCTGTGCCGGGATCTCTTTCTTATCGGAACCCCAAATGCAAGAAGACGGGGGAGTTCCTTTCCAAATCCAACACAACATAGGCCCCCACTGCCTTTATGCCAACATTGGATTCCGTCTTCTACCTTATACCCACCCTATCCAAAACCTGACAACCCCAACTATGTACTGCCGTAACTTCTCAGTCCTGCTGCTGCAGCCTCTTGCACACCTCCTTGTGCACCTTCCAATGCGCCACCTGACACTCCCTCCCGCAATACCACGCCACCTTACACCCTGTGCACACCTTCCCCGCTGCCTTTATCTCCGACTGCCCCTCCAGCCTAACACAGCCAGGGTTGCTACACCCCAGTGGAGTCGGCACCTCAGCCAGCAGCACCTCAAACAGCTGCAACAGATCACCTAACAGCGCCACCCTCTCTGCCCGGCGCTGAGGCACATCATACTCCTCAATCACATGTGCTGGCCATCTGCTGCTGATGCTGTCTAACTGATCCACCACGGCTTCAGGCAGGCCCTGCTGCGGCAACTTAGCCAGGCGCTTGGGCACCTGCTTCTGCTGCTTCCCCTTCTGATCTGTAGCTCTTTCAGAAGCCGCATCTGACACATCGTCCCCACCACCACCAGCAGCAGCAGCTGCAGTAGTGCTACTATTACAGTCCTTCCCCCTTGCGCTCTCTCCCCCTCCTGCAGCTCCTGCTCCCACTGCCCCTGTTTTGCTCCCAGCATCAACCGCAAGTCCATGAACACCCCTTGCAGCCCCACCTGCTCCTGCTCCCGCTGCTGCTGCCATTGTCTGCCTGACAGTATCATCCCATAGCCGCAGAGCCTGGTACTGCAGCAGAGCCGTCACAACCACCTTGTCCTCAACAGGTCTCTCGGCTTCCAACAGCTCTTTAGTATAGCCCACCTTCCTGAGGAAAGCAGTGGCGGCATCACCAGCCCCGCGACCCCTGCGCCTGCTACTACTGCTGCTGCCTACACCCCTGCTGCTGCTACTACTGCCGCTGCTGGTGTCAGCGCTTGTTGTGGGAATCCCCTTCATGTCCCACCAAGCCCTGAGCCCAACCACAGAACCACTACTACTAGCAGATGAAGATTTGCCACCACCACCACCACCACCCACACCTATGCTGCTGCTGGTGGTGGTGGTGGAGGCAGTAGCAGTGGTGGTGGTGCCCCTCCCGTTTGCCACCACCCCCAGCACCTTCTTGGCAGTTGCTACCACCCCCCGAGCAGTCCACAGCAGTAGCACAAGCTGAACGCTCACTGGAGTAGGCTTCCCCTGCGCTATCTCCGCATCTCCCCACCTCCACAATTCAACCCAACCCTCAAACCACTGCTGCATCAGCAAGCTAAACACTTCCCCCCCGGGCATGTGCACCTGTGCTGCGGCCGTTGCAATCCATATGATCAGATCCCCTAAGAAGCTCACACGCATCGCCACCTGTTCGATCGGGCACTGATCACCATAACCCGCCCCGACACAACCAACCCCGCCACCGGTCCTCCTACCCCCTTGGCCCCCACCACCCCCGCTACTGCTCTCCTCCGTAATCAGGCCCCGTGCCGCTGTTGGTAGAAAAGACAGCGCCGATGCTCGGGCCCGACCCGCCGCGGCCAACCGATCCACATCAGACAAAGCATCGGACCTTGGCGTGGTGGGCAGCAACCTGATGTACACCTTAATCCAGCTAGCAAAGGCTGAGGCATATGCTTTGTAGTGCCTCCAAGAAGCAAGGAGCTGCGGGTGTCCTTCACCTACCAACAGGTCTGTGAGGTGCAGTGCACTGTAGCCCCAGGCTAGGGCAGGTGCTGAGTCATCTTCAGGACCTCTGCGGAGGGATAGCTCCGACAGGGAGTAGAAGGCCAGGGGGTTGCAGGAGGTTAGGGAGGTCATGAGGGTCAGGTTGGTCCCTGTACAGAGGAGGGGGAGGAGGAGAAGGAGGGGTTGTTAAGTGGCATATGCTTAACTGCTCATGAAGGAAAGGAGATGGCGATAACATCAACTGCACAACAAAAAGAGAGAAGGTCTTCGTGCAACAGCAGGGTGGGCAGAGACAAAACTTATGTGATCTAAGCCCCAGGCCAGCCCTTCCATTAAAGAAGGGCCAGCAGAAGGATAGGGTCTCCTATTAATGGCTATTTTAGAGTCAATGCAAGGTATGGACCGGTTCTCTATAGCCATTCCTATAGCGCCGATTAGCACGCACATAAGTTCGGTGTATTGGAAGCGAATGGACATGCAACAGGGGGCTGGGTAGCTTCTGTTTCCTGGACCACAGGCGAGGCTAAGTAATTGATATCCTACTGATCAACAGAACACTCAGCTTCCTTGTTAATGTGTGAGATAGACTAGTCCACATATTTGCAGCCAGGCAGTGCCTGCGGTGACTCCTGTGCTCTTCATATCACCACCTCCATCCCATCCACCTCACTTTTTAATTCCTACACCATGTCCTCCCAGAAGGGGTGGCCTCGCCTGCCCTACCCTTCTCCACGCTTCTGTGCCCTCCTAGCTCCCCCGCCATGATCCCTCTCATCCCCCCCAGCCCCCCACCCTAGGCTCACCCCCCCACCCAGATTGAGATGCCCCTCCACCGGGGCCCTGTTTTCAGACGGATTGACCTGTTTCTTCCTGATACTTTCCTGTCGTGCTTTCCAAATATCATGGAGACTTTGAATGGCGTGCCTTTGCAATTTGTGTATGCAGCTTCGTAACATGTTCCCTTTCACTCCGAGGGACTCCAACTGCCTCACCGTAGCTTCTGCATACACCGCCTAAGGAGCCTACCCCTCAAACCACACCGCGCTGGATGAGACAAGCACAAACTCCTTTCGCTTAGCTCTCTGTGAGTCTCCCTTCAATGAAGGGAAGTGTGCATGTGGAGGAAGGTTCCCAAGCCACCACTGACTCGGAACGCTGTCCTGGACATGGCTATTTCACTTCAAAGGAATGGCAATGGTCCCATCACATACCTGCATATTGCAGGGCCCGACAAAGTGTGCATGTGGAGGGAGACACCCAAGCCACCACTTGGAGAAGCTGTCCTGCACATGGCTACTTCACTTAAAAGGAATGACAACTTTTCCATCACATACCTGCATATAGCAAGGCTTGATAACCCCGTACACTTACTTCTGCATCTGACCCACTGCACTTGTTCATATCTGCCACACAAAGAGACGACCACTGAGGATCACTGAGGCTGGCCTCAGCCTTCATATTGCAGGCCCAGGTAAGCAGCACATTTTTTTCCATCTGACGTGGTACCATACCAGCCCATAAGCACTAGACTGCTGTAGACATTAACAAGGCCCCATTGAGATTGCAGCCTTGGACCTATTGAGGGCATGGGCTGACAAAATCTCCCCTTAGGGTTTAGGGATAGGGTTTAAGGTTAGATATTGGACTAGGTCAGATCTCATCAGCCCCATACTCCCTGCTTTGACTACCTGTATATAATCTCCATATGTGTATCCCAGCTTGCAACACTGAGGTTATCCTCATGTAACACCTACATTGGGAGTGGTATTGGAAAAACAAGCAAAAGATTAGCTAACCATAAAACCACAGGTGCTGGTGAGACTGAGTCCGTTGTATCCGAACCCCAGCACATTACATGGAATGGGATTGACTCGCAACAGTCCGATTGTTCTTACATGTGGACATCGATGAATAGCAGAAAAGACAACATGTTGGTCTCTGCTGTCACACAGAAGAACATCAGTCTGAACAGCCGGCATGTATGAAGATGAACCGGGTGCTGGCACCCAAAACATGCAGCAGTCACCACACCATCAGGTTCAGTGGACATGGTGCTAGGCTAAGAGTGTGCAGCAAGACTGCACATAAAGTGGCCATAAACCCCTGCCAACCAAAAATCCAGCAGAATGAAAGAAATGTCCAAATATGCTGGATCCGATCTGCCATGGTCTATTGTTACAAGCTTCCTTAGGGGTTAATAAGTGTCCTCTGATGCGGGGACATCCCCCACAGACCACCAGCAGAAAATATGTGTGATGTATGACCAGCGATGCAATATCATGTTCAGCTGATGCGGGGACAACCCCCACAGACCATCAGCACATCTCAATGCTAGCACAGGGAAAACACGTGTCTTGATCTGAAACCCCACTAAATTCCACCAGGAACCGTCTACACACAGATCTCTATACGTGGGGATGCACTGCATGCACACTCCACTTCCATGTCCTCCCTCTGCCTGAAACCATGTGCACTAATGTGTATTATGTGCAGGACGTTTTAAACCCTTTCCTGATCGGGTGCAAAAAGCATACCAGTAGCAGTAGACGGTCCCAATGCTCAAAACCCCCAGGATTTTCCTGATCAGCCTAGGCATAGCGGGAGCTGAAGAAATATTGATGGGCAAGATGGTCAGAGCCAGGCTGGTGCAGTCAGCTCATCAATAGCCGGAAAAATGGCCATGAAACACAAGGATACATTGCATAACATGCAAAACATATGTTAGGAGACTGTGCACAATGTCAATCACAACAAGATGTTTGATACTATGCGCTCGGCTACAGTGTGTAAAGGGTAGATCATCTTACAGGTTGAGCCAACCTGCAAAGCATACAAATCTGCTACTGTGCAGTCTGTGATGGGAAGCTTATGACATAGGTACTGGTGTAAGTCTTCTAAATCACATTTGTTTGTCTGCTTGCTCCAGCGGAACTAGTTGGAAGTGTTTGAGTCAATTCGACCTAGCTGCCTTGGTGCAGCCACACCTGCTCCTTCTCCCCCCCGCTGCTGCTGCTGCCCCTGCTCCTGCCCCCCCCCCCCCGCTGCCCCTGCTCCTTCTCCCCCTCTCCCCCCCGCCGCTGCTGCCCCTGCTCCTTCTCCCCCTCTCCCCCCCGCCGCTGCTGCCCCTGCTCCTTCTCCCCCTCTCCCCCCCGCCGCTGCTGCCCCTGCTCCTTCTCCCCCTCTCCCCCCCGCCGCTGCTGCCCCTGCTCCTTCTCCCCCTCTCCCCCCCGCCGCTGCTGCCCCTGCTCCTTCTCCCCCTCTCCCCCCCGCTGCTGCTGCCCCTGCTCCTTCTCCCCCTCTCCCCCCCGCCGCTGCTGCCCCTGCTCCTTCTCCCCCTCTCCCCCCCGCCGGCTGCTGCCCCTGCTCCTTCTCCCCCTCTCCCCCCCGCCGGCTGCTGCCCCTGCTCCTTCTCCCCCTCTCCCCCCCGCTGGCTGCTGCCCCTGCTCCTTCTCCCCCTCTCCCCCCCGGCGGCTGCTGCCCCTGCTCCTTCTCCCCCTCTCCCCCCCGCCGGCTGCTGCCCCTGCTCCATCTCCCCCTCTCCCCCCCGCCGGCTGCTGCCCCTGCTTCTTCTCCCCCTCTCCCCCCCGCCGGCTGCTGCCCCTGCTCCTTCTCCCCCTCTCCCCCCCGCCGGCTGCTGCCCCTGCTCCTTCTTCCCCTCTCCCCCCCGCCGGCTGCTGCCCCTGCTCCTTCTCCCCCTCTCCCCCCCGCCGGCTGCTGCCCCTGCTCCTTCTCCCCCTCTCCCCCCCGCCGGCTGCTGCCCCTGCTCCTTCTCCCCCTCTCCCCCCCGCCGGCTGCTGCCCCTGCTCCTTCTTCCCCTCTCCCCCCCGCCGGCTGCTGCCCCTGCTCCTTCTCCCCCTCTCCCCCCCGCCGGCTGCTGCCCCTGCTCCTTCTCCCCCTCTCCCCCCCGCCGGCTGCTGCCCCTGCTCCTTCTCCCCCTCTCCCCCCCGCCGGCTGCTGCCCCTGCTCCATCTCCCCCTCTCCCCCCCGCTGGCTGCTGCCCCTGCTCCTTCTCCCCCTCTCCCCCCCGCTGGCTGCTGCCCCTGCTCCTTCTCCCCCTCTCCCCCCCGCTGGCTGCTGCCCCTGCTCCTTCTCCCCCTCTCCCCCCCGCTGGCTGCTGCCCCTGCTCCTTCTCCCCCTCTCCCCCCCGCTGGCTGCTGCCCCTGCTCCTTCTCCCCCCCCCCAACCTCAGTGCAGAGATGAACTGCATGGGTGTGGCTCAGGCACACAAGCAAATACAAGCAAATACCACACCGCTACTGGGTTAACTGGACGGGGTGCTAGGCTGGGCCTCTCATGCACTCACTGACACTGTTTTTGAGGTTTAGGGCTTAGGGCCTCTCATCCACTTCCTGCCAACCAGCTCTTTAGCACCAGGGAAGAAAAGGAAGATGCTGTGTTTCATCCGCTCTGGTTAGAAGCCAAAGTCCACAAAAACACAAAGGAGAAAAAAAAATAAGCCTGTCCAGTAAGACTGCACATAACTAAGTGGCTATAAACCCCTACCTGCCAACCAAAACGTCCAGCACAAATGAAGAGAGGAAATATGCTGGATGCGATCTGCTCTGGTCACTGCCCACAGCGGATTGCGCAATGATCAGCATCTGTGACCTCTTTGTTTTTGCTTCTTTCTGCTCCTGTTGCCTTGCCGTGGCTTCTTTTCTGCTGCTTTGCTTGAACACATGCTCTCTTCACCTCACCCCACGGGCTCTCCCTGTAATGTTCTCCCAATTTTATCCTGCCGTTCTTTTCCACTCTCTCTCCATCTGGCACCCTGTCCCAACAGCACTCCTGTTCAGACCCCTACCCTTCCTGTTGCTTCTTCCCACCCGCTTACGACCCTCACTGGCTCATTCCCACCCGCCCATTTGACCCATCTTTCAATCAGCTCCTCCCCCATTTTGAGCTCTGTCTGCATGCTGCTGTCATGTCCCACTGACCGGCGAATACCTTTCTTCTTCTACTCCTTTCAAACCAACATGATACGCTAGGTTGAAAATGCTTGTACTGCCTCTCCTTTAATCCTACGCACAACATGCATCCTACGCACAGCATGCATCCAAAGTCTCTCAACCCAGAATGAGCTAAACAACTAGGCAACAAGCTTGCAGAAGTCCTAGAAAGTTTAGTTGCTGTGCCAAGTGGACCGCTGTTTATGACGACATATAATCAAAACATACTCCTCATCTCCCTGGAAAGACTCTGGATTAGTGGTGGTCCACTCTGCATGATTACTCACTATCATGCCTGTTGACCACCACTTACCATTGTCCCATGGTGGCAGCGCTTGGAGATGTACAAATCCATACTACATTACTACTATAACACAGTTTGAAGGGTAGGGGGGAACGGGGCAGGACACGCTCACAGTACCGTTTGCACTAGAGACTCAACGAGCTAGCCAAGCTCCGCCTAAACCACCCTCCAAACTCCCCGGGTAGCTCAAGGCCTCATTGTACTGTCCTCCCCACACATTGTCCCCGCCTGGCACCCTGCTCAATCTTTCTTAATTAAATTCCAAGATATGCCATAGCAAAACTGCCATAGGCCCCGCAGCTCAAGCTGTGGAATACAATACGGGTTGTCTTTGGCATGCAAACGAATAAAAACGATAAAATATCCCTGGACATGAGGTCCAGCAGCTAGGTCATGAAGTTCCTTGTTACCCTCCTTGCATAGCTCTCTATTTCCACCTCACCTGATTTTGAGGTAGAGGTCCTGGCCCAACAACCAACCTATTAATCAAATCCCTACCCAAACAGGGATTTGCAACCTCCACCACTGGAGTACAACACTGAGCTGTCTGACCCTCACACATTGTTACACTATTACATCTACGCTCACTCCACCATGACTCGGCGTATGTAGTTAAGGACGTAGGCTTACTATAGTGCGTACACCCACCAATACGTCCTGGCTCTTCATATCAACACCTCCAGCCCATCCACCTCAGTTTTCATTTCCTACACCATATCCTCCCCGAGAAGGGGTGGACCATCACACAGCTGTTATATACTCCAGCTGGGGCCCAGTGCAGCTCAAGGGCTGTGCTGTGTACTAGGTGTGTGCCCCTCCCCCAAGTGTTCATTGATAAAATCCAAGACGTAGAACCCACTGCCACAGTAACGTACCATGCCCTGCTTGTTGGAGTGGCAGGCACCATGTAAAGCAGCACCAATGGCATGCATCTCAAGGCTCTTGGCATCTATCAACGGTGCAGCTCTGAACAAATGCATACCATATTCACCGGTGGAGGGGATACTAGGCCCCAAGGGGGGATGCAAAAGTGTCACGGTGGCTATGGTCAAGGGCGGTACGCTTCGGCAATGCCCCCTAGTTCCTTAACATTACGCAGGTATTCCCATGACCGCGCCTCCTCTTTCTTTCTTTCTGGTTGCAAGTTGCTAAACTCGGCTCCCTGCTTGTATTTCCTTGTTCTAGCGGCACTGCATGACATGGTCTTCTTGTCTGCACGCTCTTCTGTTCTTGATAGGACTGTACTCAGCCTCAAGGCAGAAGATGGAATGCACTGGTATGGTTCAGGCACACAGGCAAACACCCGGCAATCACCACACGGTTACTGGGGTTTACTGGATGTGAGAGAGATAGAGAGTGGATGTAATGCTAGGCTAGGCGTCTCAAGCACTTACAACTTCCTGCCAAGGATTCAGGGCTTAGTTTAGCGTTGAGGGTTCAGAGTTTTGAATTTAGGGTTTAGGGTTCAGTTAGGGTGTACTTAAATTTTTTATTTATTTATGCCCTGAGCAAGGCATAAAACTGCTTGGCTTGCTGTTGACTGGGTCAACTGGTCAGCGCATGGCAAGTCGAAATGGGCTGGTCTGACATACATTGGCTAGCAAGGGATTTAGGGTGGGCTGGTGGCAGCCATTGTTTGAGCTTGGACAGGAAATTGAGTATGCCGTTGGAGCCTAAGTTGGCTCCTTGTGGGTGGCGCTCCCCTCTCCCCCCCGCCGCTGCTGCCCCTGCTCCTTCTCCCCCTCTCCCTCTCCCCCCCAACCTCAGTGCAGAGATGAACTGCATGGGTGTGGCTCAGGCACACAAGCAAATACAAGCAAATACCACACCGCTACTGGGTTAACTGGACGGGGTGCTAGGCTGGGCCTCTCATGCACTCACTGACACTGTTTTTGAGGTTTAGGGCTTAGGGCCTCTCATCCACTTCCTGCCAACCAGCTCTTTAGCACCAGGGAAGAAAAGGAAGATGCTGTGTTTCATCCGCTCTGGTTAGAAGCCAAAGTCCACAAAAACACAAAGGCAAGCCGCCGGCGAAAGCACTCCGTCCTAAGAGCCACCCGCATGACAAGATCAGGAAGCAGTCTAGATGCATGCTGCTGCCGTAGAATAAACACCAGCAAAACTTAAAATCCCAGCACATGATGGAGTCACTGACATAGACTACTGACAAGGGTAGAGGTGCAATCTTGCCCTGCCTTAGACCATCCATGTGTGACTCTATGTAATGTTGCACTCTGCCACCATTACACCCCAATTTGCAGGCTCCTTCCCACAAAGCCTTTTGATCCTGTGCCGATGGCGGCGCTTGGAGGCAAACCACCCATATCAGCACTGTCTGCATTAGCTCGTTTTATATTAATAGCTTGCGTAGCCTAGCCTAGCCTGGCCTACAGTAAACCACCCTCCACAAAGACCCTATCCCTGTACAAAGGGAACTGTAGATCTGCAAATAAGAGTCCCTTCCCTGAATGACAACACTCATTTTTTTGCCTAGCTCTATGTCTCTCTCTCTTCTTTAAGTAAGGTGGCCATGTGCACAGTCAGCTTGATTGCCAGTTTGGAGACTGTACACAGCCTGTTCACATGGATACTTTGCTCAAAGAGAATATGACACCCCTCCTTCATGTACCTGCATGTTGCAACCGCTGTTCACCAGCATGAGGAGTTCTTCATCTGAACTAGAACTACAATCAATCAATCAATCAAAACGCAAAACCAGCTATGCCAAAAGGGTCACTCAGGACCAAGCAGCACACGACCCCTGCTGATGAACAGAAGTCACACAACCCCATGCCGGCCAACCATATGGATACCCCTCGTACAGGTGAACCACTTAGGCCACATAAAACACTGCAACACAGAGTTGAAGCCAGATGCAACGGCGTGCACACCAAGAGGGCTAATCAAACTGGAGCCCTAAACTGACGGAAACATAGGTGGAGGAGATCCCTCTGGATTAAGCAAAACCCTGGTGGGAGCTGCTGTTGGCTCCCACCAATTCAGGTTGACCCCTTCTGCTGCTGCATCTGCTGCTGGCTCTAGGAAAGGTACTGAGTAGCGCTCTGCATATTGCACTGCAGCTTGCTGTCCCCTCCTCCCAGAAGCCCTCAAAGGTCTGCTTTCTTGCCCTGGGTGACTGAACTCCCAGAGCATCTTCCTCCAAACACACTTAAGCTGACACTTTCCCTCCCAATCCTCCTCAGAGACACCTACCGCTCCCAGATCATTAAGCACACACTTCTCCCACCTCAGCGGAGGTGCGCCACGCCTTCCCCTCGTTGACACCCCATGCAAGGATGAAAACAAAGCTATATGCGGTAGCCTGCCAGCCTCCATGCGACCCACATGCCCTAGCCACCTCAACCTGTTGGTTGTGATCATGGCGGCTAAAGATGCAATACCACATACAGACCTGACATGTGCATTGCTGTGCCGATCAGAAAGCTTGACCCCAAGGATGCTCCTAAGACAGCTAGTGTGCACCCGCTCGAGCATACGTGACTGCTCTTTTGACAGGGCCCACGTCTCACTCCCAAACAACAGAATAGGAAACACATATGCCCTATAGCACTTGACTTTGGTAGACACAGATAGATGCTTAGATCCCCACAGCTTCTTGAATGCGTTAGACCTGCCATACGCCCTCCCCTTCCTGATATTGAGCTCAACATCCAACTTGCCATCAGCTACAAGCACACTGCCAAGGTACTTGAACTGTGACACCTCCTTCACCACCCCCTCGCTGATAACCACCTTTTCTCCCTCCTGCTCCACCTCCACTCTACCCTCCTTTGGCTTCAGCTTGATGGCCATGATCTCTGTTTTACTGGCATTGATGCGTAAGCCCATACCAGCAGAAACCCTGTCCATCACCTTCAGCATGGTAGCAAGCTCTCCCCTATCGTTGCTCATCAACACCATGTCGTCTGCATACAGCAAGACCGACAGCACTTCTAGACAGCCCTTGCCCCACTTCTTTTGCTGTAGTTTGCCATCAGCATGATATGCCAATTCCACACGCACCACAGCCCTCTGGCATCTGGGCCAAAGCCTGCTTCACCACAAAGTCCATGTATATGTTGAACAACAAAGGAGATATCACACAGCCCTGCTGCACTCCACCCCGCACATCAAACCGCTCAGACATAGACCCACCCATCCGCACAGCTACCTGAGTACCCTTATGCAGGTCTTCCAACAGCTCCACCAACTTGGCATGCACACCATACACACGCAGTATCTGCCAAAGCGACTCCCTCGGAACTGAGTCATATGCCTTGCGCAGATCCACAAAAGCCATAAAAAGAGGTTTATTGAACTCTACACACCTCGACATGACAGAACTACACTAGCAATGTAAGTCACCGGTCTGTTTCTGGACGCTAACAGGGCACCACTGCATTTGCAGCCTTAGACGGGCCCGCCTATGATCCATGAACTCGGCAGGTGCCCTCACTGTAGTAAGCCTACTTTCTTAACTGTACACCGCTCATGGTGGAGCGAGCGTAGATGTAACAATGTAACCATGCGTTAATCCCAAGGTTTGCCTTAGGGGTTAGCGATTCAGGGTTTAAGGATAGAGTTTCAACTAGGTCAAACCTCATCAACCCCATACCCCCTGCTTTGACAGACCTGCATCGAACCTGTACTATGTGCATGTGGAAGCTTTGAGCAAGAGGGTGATTCTCACCTGGTATTTCCTTGGATACCAATTACCAATTACCAAATGGCCCCGTCAAAGCGGGGCGCCGGTGGGGGCAGCGCCACCCACAAGGAGCCAACTTAGGCTCCAACGGCATACTCAAGTTCCTGTCCAAAACTGACACCATGGCTGCCACCAGCCCACCCTAGATCCCTTGCTAGCCAATGTATGTCAGGCCAGCCCATTTCGACTTGCCATAACAATGTCGAGTCACGACCATTTCATTATTGTCACAGGTGCACATTTGAAAACAGGGATAAATATGTATCTCTGTTGTCCAATGTGCACATGTGACAAAACTGATGGTAAACTGTTAAACTGGTATAGAGTCAGGCACACAGGCAAACTCAGCTCAGCAGTCACTACATTAGGTTCAGTGGACATGGTGCTAGGCTATCTAGGCCTCTCCAGTATTGCCCATGAACTACTGGCTGTAAACTCTTGCCAACCAAATGCCCCGCACAACACGGAAGAGACATAGAGAAGATGAGAAAGAAGGAGAAAGCTACACAAAGATTACGTGTATTGGTCTCCAGCGTGGGAGTGTGGGGAAGATAGAGACGGAGGCTGGATTCAATCTGCCCTGGTCAGTAACCATTGCAGATCACCGCCAGCATCTGTCCTCTCGTCCCTTTAGCTTATTTCTTCTTGTGTTCCCTCAGTGCGCTACCTGTTCCATTTCATTACCTCGCTTGAGCGGCACATGATTCTCTTCACCTCGCTCCACCACTTCTCCCTTAGGGTTTAGGTTCTAGGGTCAGGGTTATGCCTATGCGGCCAAACCATTTCAATCAACCCCGTATCCCGTACCCTTTGGCTACCTATACCTGACCTCCAGATGTGCTTATGAAAGCTTGCAGCATGGAGGTATGCTCATATAGCATTACGGTGGAAATGGTGTCGGCTGACAACAATCCCATTTTCATTCATGGGCACCTGCAAAAGCAGCAACGAACTGATATGCCGTTCCGTGCACCGACCCAATAGCTCAACATACATACAGTCACCACACCACTATGTTAGTACTGGTGCTTAGATACGTCCCTCAGGCATGCAAGGCCGCTGTGGCCTTCTCCTGTCAAAACAGGCTTTGGAATTATGTTATGCCAACTACCGCTCAAGAAGAGCTGGGAGAGAAATGCTGCAATTGATCCACGCTGGTTCCTAACCAAGGGCATGACGATTGCAGCATCTGTCTACTCTTCCCTTGTGCTTATCTCTTCTTGCTCATCTTGCTTGTTACCTATCTGGAGCACAAGAACCCCCGCCCTGCCCCTCGCTGTACATACTGTTCTTCCGATTTCACCCCAATTTCTGTTTCACACACTCTCCCTGCCACATCTGATCCCCATTTTACGCTAAACGGTCTTCTCCACACTTTCTCATCCTGACATGCTGTCCCGAGTGAACTCTTCTTTGGATCCCTGCCCTGCTACTTGCTTGCTGACCCCTTCCCACGATTTGGCCATGTACCTTCTTTCATTTCCCTCCTTTATTTCCTCTTTCTCTGCTCTGTTTGCATGCCCAAGCCATTCTATCCCACTCCTCAGACCACCTTCTGCACTTCTTCTCCCACTGTCTTGCTCTCAGAACCTCGCTCTGCTCTCTGCTCCCCTAGGGCGAAAACACACCAAAAAAATTCTGTTGTTAAAGCCTAGAGCAAAAGCGCACCAGGGCATGCTTAAACCCCTGTGGCAAAACCGCACCAGGTCATGCTTGTACCTAACCCTAGGGTGAAAATGCACCAGAGTTGCAGAACCCATGGAGATGTGCAAAAGTCAATGTGCAGATGTTGAGCGGTTTGGAAAGGTGCAAGGCATGCATGGTTTAGGGTTTAGGTACCCACAGACTCCTTGTGTAACTCTTCCTCTCCATCTTGCATGACTTTGAGGTAGAGGTCCTGGAGCCAAGCTGTTACCCAAATTCGTATCCAAACAGTGCTTTGCAACCTCGAGTACAACACAGCTATCTGACCGTCAAATAAATGCCTTGTACCACAGGTGGGGCGCAATGCAGCTCAAGAGCTTCGCTGTGTAGATATGTCCCTCTCATGGACAACTAGCCAATTGAGTCAGTCCTGAGAATTAAGCTGAGATGCTGGCTACTAGATACAACAAAACCTCAAGCAGAGCCCCTAGTTCCTAAACCCCAGCAGACCACTTATACCTTTCTCACTTCTACTCCTTTCAAAACCCACATGATACGCTAGGTCGAAAATGCTTGTACTGCCTCTCCTTTACTCCTACGCATAGCTAACACGTTCCGGGGCGTCCACCCACTCACTCTCCCATTTTAAAACTTTAAAGGCTCTCTTAGGCTAGACGCTGGACAACTAGGCAATAACCCTGCAAACGTTCTAGAACAACCGGCCTGCTGACTAAGGGCAAATGTGCAGTTTCAGTCTGTGCATGCATCCAAAGTCTCTCAACCCAGAATGAGCTGGACAACTCGGCAACAAGCTTGCAGAAGTCCTAGAAAGTTTAGTTGCTGTGCCAAGTGGACCGCTGTTTATGACGACATATAATCAAAACATACTCCTCATCTCCCTGGAAAGACTCTGGATTAGTGGTGGTCCACACTGCATGATTACTCACTATCATGCCTGTTGACCACCACTTACCATTGTCCCATGGTGGCAGCGCTTGGAGATGTACAAATCCATACTACATTACTACTATAACACAGTTTGAAGGGTAGGGGGGAACGGGGCAGGACACGCTCACAGTACCGTTTGCACTAGAGACTCAACCGTTCATACATAACGAGCTTTTGACCCGCGGAGGAACGGGAAAACAAGTAAGAGAGAGACACAAGTAGCGTGCTCAACGCTGCACCTGTGCCAGTTTGGACCCAGCCAGTAGGCAGGGACTTTCTGTGGGTATTCTTAAGTGTTGCTGCATACCCACCCACCCACCCATCCCTCAGGGGTTAAATCTAATCTCATTATTGGTGCCAGTGACACCGAGCCAGGGTCATGGCTGGCCTAGAATAGGCATCCTGGCTAAACCCTAGCTTGCTGTACATCAGGATTGGAGTTTAGTCAAACACAGCCAGCCCTGTCAAACTTAGGTTGCAGGCAGACCCTTGACCCAGGGCAGTGACTCTGGCTGGGTGGCACTGGCATCCTAGCAAATTTTTAAATCCAGGCTATGATGAAAGGGGTCCCCACTCCTATAGGCACTCTCCAACAGGAGAGTTATTACAAGCCTAGGGTGTCCACCATCTGAGCCTTATCTTTCCCCTTTATATAGAATTTCCAACTTCCTGCCAACTTCCTGCCAACTTCCTGCCGGTTTAAGGTGTTTTAGGATTACTTGAATTAGGTGTTTAAGGTAAAGCTTTTGTAAGATTTAGTCAAACTTAGCCAGGGAATAGTTTAGTTTAGTTAGGGTTAGCTTAGTTGAAGTTAGGCTTTAACTAGGGTGTAGTGCAGTCTACGTTAGGGTTCCTGCCAACCAAGGGTTTAGCACACGAGAGGATTAAAGGAGATGCTGGGTTGAATTTGGTCTGGTTAATGACCACGCGCAACAAAGAGCATCTCTTCTCTCTTCCCTTATGCTTTGGACTACTTGTTTTTAGCGGATAGCTCGAGATTTTGCCTTACTTCAGCACGAGACTTCCCCTACCTTGACCTCACTAGGCTAGACCTGTCCAGTACTGCCCATAAACTGGCTATATCAAACTCCTCCCAACAGCAGGTCCAGCACAACACGGAAGACAGAGAATATGCTCGATCAGGTCTGCCCTGGTCACTGCCCACAGCGACTGACTAGAGCAGCTCAGATCAGACCAGATCCAGCATCTGTCGTCTCTACATGTTCAACTTTTTGCTTGTCTTGCCTTGCTGTGCCTATCCTTGTTCATTTTGCTTTACTTGAGGATGTGAGTTGCTTCACCTCGCCCTACCGCCCCCTTCCTGTAGAGAGAAAGAGAGAAGCACGCAGAGAATTTGGGACCCCCCCCCCCACCCGCGGCCCCTTTCTGTACTTCTCTCCCAGGTTCACACCAGGATCCTCGTCGACACTCTCGCCGGCTGGCACCCTTTTCCCAACCTCACTCTTGTTCAGGCCCCTACCGTTCCTCTTGCTTCTGTCAACCCGTGCACTCACCGAACCACCTGAACCAACTTACATTACCGAGCTTCCCTTCGGAGCTCTGTTTGGACCATAGCGCTGTTCCACCCCATTGACCGGGCTCCTTTCTACCTTCCATCAACATCACCTAGCATGTTCTGCCCCATCCTGGCAAACCCATCCTCACCGAAACATTGTGGCATCTGTGCTAGACAAGCCCCGTTGCCACGCTCCGTACACGTTATGCTGCCTAGCCTCCTGTCACAGTAATAAAGCTTGCAAGCAGCAAAGGTATGCAATAGCCTGCCTGCCTGGTACGTGCGTTTCTACTCTGTCCTGGACAACAAACCAACCAGCCTGCAATAATACTCCTGACAAACACTCTGTCTACCGATATCCCAACACAGACCTGACAATGCAGCTGAGATGCTTGCTTCTGTTTAAAACAAAAGCCGAAAGAAAACTTTAAACCACTGAACCCCAGCGGCCCGCATTCAGGCAGAATGAAAAAAGTGGGCAGAGCAGCAGCAAGAAGTAACACCCGTGCCGCCTGGCTCCCTTCTGAAATGACCAGGTCTGCAGATTTCAATGTACTATTGCACTTGTGCACCAGTCAGTGATTTTGCAAAACTGCAGTAAGGGTTTAATTGTGCACATACACCCATATCGCCTCGAGGTGTTTAGGGAAAAGGATCTGCAGTTCCAAGGTTTGCCCTTGATCTGCAGCTCCTTTTCCCAACATGACCTCAGTCTTCCCATGATGGCGACGATTGGGGCCTGACCATCCTTATCATTGGAGGGTTGTGGACTAGGTACTTTATAGTTCACTCCAACCCCTAAACTCCAACCCTGATTGTTTACACCCTAAACCCTAGCCAAGTCCCTAAGCCACCCACCATATGGAGTCTATTCTGCTCTACAAGCAAAGGAAAGGGTCAGAGGTAGGGGCATCGTGCAAGAGTATACACTAAGGAGCCTACACCTCAAACCACACGGTGGATGAGACCAGCACAAAATCCTTTTGCTTACCTCTGTATCTCCCTTTAAAGGAAAGTGTGCATGTGGAGGGAGACACCCAAGCCACCACTTGGAGAAGCTGTCCTGCACATGGCTACTTCACTTAAAAGGAATGACAACTTTTCCATCACATACCTGCATATAGCAAGGCTTGATAACCCCGTACACTTACTTCTGCATCTGACCCACTGCACTTGTTCATATCTGCCACACAACTAAGGTAATGGAGCCGTGGGTCGCCCGCCTCGATCTTCGCGGACTGTCGACTGGTTTATTATTCAGGACAGTCGAGTAGCCTAGAATGTGTATGATGTTGCGATGTGGCCCCTTGACAGGGGTAGCTGTGCTTCACGAGATAGTATACCGGTATGTTCCACAAACAGGTCTGAGTACTATTTGGGTGGGAAACAATTGACTGGAAACAATTGGTTGCACCTGCTATTTAAGTAAGTATGGGCGGCTGGATGGATGGGTCTGAAGATGTTGGCAAACAGACGACAGGCACAAAGTAATTGTTCTCGTTCCGTGCATTTCTTCAACGCACTGCCTAAGACGAATACGCACGAGCGCAGCCTTAGCGTTAAGAATGGATAGGCCTGTTTGTATTTGTTGCGCAGTGCGCACTTCCGTTCCGCTCCACAAAAAATACAGCGTTCCAGTGACAATTTCATCGTTCCAGTGAAATTTTCGTTGGAACGCTTGTTCGCAAATTCTCATTCCCGTTGCAGTAACATTAGTAGACGCATAAGAACGCTCTGCGGTGTTGCGTAGCGCTCGTTAGGGCGAGGCGTTCCCAACCTTATTCCGCAGAACCCTAAAACGTGGGCTCAGATTCTGTCCTTACGACGCTAAGGTCGACATTAGAGCATAAGAGCCATGTATCCCTCATGACTGACAAATTTTAACTCATGAGCGAGCTGCACTGTACTTGTCTACTCAATGATGAGTATGTGTGATGGATAACCAGCAGCTATGTATGTTATCATACATACACAGCATTGACAGTAAACCACTATGCCGCTGAGCTACACCGTTTTACAGTTAGAGCAAGTGCCCCAGCCATCAACAGACAGCTGGTCATACATGCTTGTCAGAGCTCCATGTTTTTGTCCACCAGCAAGTGGCCGGCAACTCAATCTCAACAACAATCTGCCAAGCAACATATGTAAAATGTAATCATGTGGTCCTTGGAACATATCCACATATGCCCCCTGACTGACAAGGACAATCTCAAGAGCGAGCTGCACTGTAGTTGTCTACCAGTGATGTCTATGTGCGATGTATACCCCGCAGCTTGTACAGATGCGGTGTATGTTATCATACATACACATCATTGACAGTAAACCAGAGTATTCCGCTGAGCTACATTGCTACAGTAGGCTTGTGATGGAGACACTTCGAAAAACAGAACGTAACATGTCGGACAGAAGCAAGTTAACGTAGCATGCCTCCTAACAAAGAGAGCAAAGGCACTGCCAAGAGGCCATACCTCTGATGGCACACAAACACAAATGAAAGCCCCCCAGCATATCCGCACACCCAGATCTACAGCAAATGATTTGTAGTACGTAGAAAAGCAAACAGCTATACTGGCAGTTCTTTTCTTCTCCAGCTTGCCTTTTATTGAGACTCAAGAAAACCCTTCACCAGCACCCACATGTTTTTCACTGACCACTTTCAGAGTTCATCAGTGGAACAGGCAGCTGCGACTGTTGCCATCCCCATGAACATTGTGCACCACCTTCAGAGCAGCAAGGAACCATGGCCAGTGCACCATCACCATAGTGATGCGTAAGCGGAACACTGCCGGACACACATATGCACACAAAGATCATGCCAAGTCAATGTCACGAATGTGATGCATGTACGGCGAACAACGACCCAATATATATGCAGTCCTGCGGCATGGATACTTCTATTGTGCATGTTGTCCATGTCAAAAACGGACGGAGCCATATATGCGGAACAAACTTATCAATGCCAATGCAACTTGCAAGGCCAGTCGATACATATAACAAGTGAGTTGAGGGCGCCCGTGCGATAGGCTGTGAGTGAGTGAGTGAGTGGACGCCGGGCGTTAGCCCTGCGTAGTTTTAAGGAAGAGGCGGTACTAGCACACGTGGTGCGTTCCCCCCCTACCATAGCAAGGCTTCTTATGCATAGACACGCTCACAGTTAGAAGCCAGTGCTCCTGTCCAATGCACACAGCTGTAAACATGTCATCAAGATATCAGTAAGTATGTTGGAGATACTTGTATATGCAGGCGTCCTTCCGGCCATCATATAGCAGAGCCAAACATGCCAGCAAGTAAGCCATACCCGACTGGCCCACACAAATCAAGCCTATACGTTGACACTTTGTAATCCATTGCTGCACCTTCTCTCGAGGAGAAGTCATCCGCACTGGCCACAACGTGCGTTGCTGTTGTGATGGCTGCTGCTGTGCACACTGACTGGGCAATGATGGCCATACTGCTTTCTGATCCTCCCACACAGCAGGCAGTCGAGGAGCAGACTGCACTGGCCTGTTCTGACATATGTATGCAGGATGCAGTGATGAGTACCAGTTCGATTGTACAGAAGCACAAGACCATTTCTGCCCACACGGTTGGTACCACGAGCCTGCAAGCAAGGACGCCACAGTGTCAATTCGTCGTTGTCATGAGCGCGAATTCGCGAAGCTGAGTACGATGCATGAGCTGGTATGTTATCCAGATGGGGTCGGTAGGTTCACCTTGAACAGCGGCAAACAGAAGGGGCCGCAGCCCCATAGACAGGGCCGACTGTGCTTCAAGAGAGAGTATATGCTCTAGAAACAGCTATGTAGATTATTCGGGTGGGGAACGACTGACAGGAAACAATTGGTGACACCTGCTTTTTAAGTAAGCATGTGCTGGGTCTGAAGATGTTGGCAAACAGACAGGCACAAGGTAAATGTTTTCGTACCGCGCACTTCTTCGACGCACTGCCTAAGAAAAGAACGCACGAGCGCATACCTCACCGTTTGAATAGGCCTGTTTGCATCGCACTGTGTTGCGCAGTGCGCAGTTCCGTTCCGTTCCATAAAAAATTCCAGCGTTCAGTGACATTTTCGTTGGAACACTTGTTCGCACACTCCCATCCTCATTGCAGAGGAGTCTGCGCGACACGTGCGACAGCGAGCGGAATAGCGCTCTTATCATTTCAACATTATTGGACGCATAAGGGCGCTCTGCGGTGTTGCGTAGCGCTCGTTCGGGCGAGGCGTTCCCACTCTCCCTCCGCAGAACCCTAAAACGTGGGCTCAGATTCTGTACTTACGACGCTAAGGTCGACCACGGAACTAATTCTCTGTAGGAACATCTTACCAGAAATACACATTGATCCAAACACAGGAACGTGATGTGGTTTTGAAGAGACCCCCCGCCCTAAACCCTAATCTATACGCTAAACCCTAAAGTGCGACGTCAGTATCTTACGCTCTGCACTATTTTTCCTTGCAGGACCGCATCAGTCGACCTGTTACATGTATGGCCTGCATGTACCATGTTGTGAAGGGTAGGCACACCAGGTTCAAGGCAGGCCTTCAATGTTTGTTCAGGTGTCTGCGTGCTAGGTCACTGTTGTATCGTCATACGGATACAGCAAAACCCGCCCATTTAATTCCCTTTGCAGAGACCATGGACCAATGTCTTCAAACTTGACGAGCTCCCAATACGCCTAGTGAGGCAGTAGTGGCCTCAGTTTGCTAATATAATGCCCCTGTTATTGTCATTGCATTTCTTCATATGCCATAACAAAAAGTGCCATCGGGCCCCCACACTTCAAGCTGTCACAAAGAACATATGCAATTCTTCTGCTACAGCTACTGCTACTGCAACTGCGACACCTGTTGTTGAGCAGCTACTGCCAGCTACTGACACTGCCTGCTCAGCCACAAGTGCAGCTACATCTTATAAACTACTCAGAACGAAGCAGGGTTGGCTGGTGTACTGTAGTATTGTTTATTCAACTTGCGGGTGAAAACAGGCTTTTGGCACCTTGCCTACAAAGTGCTTAATACTCTGCCGGCCTGCCTTTTTCCCGTGGCTAGCTGCTGGCACAGAACTGAGAGAAATATAGTCATATGTCTAGGCGCTTCTCCCCAAACAGGCATGCATGTTAGGGTAGTGACCATAACCACCGGTTGAGGTTTCTGGATGACTGCTTATCTTGTGTAAGAGCTTCTTGCACGGCAGGTTCAGAAAGCATAGAGATTGTTCCTTTCTTTGGGTGCTTTCGAGCAGCCAAAGGCTGAGAACCATTTCTGTGCTTTAAACAACCTCTTCCCTAAGCCCTACGCTAAACCCTATTCTGTGATGCCTGTATTTTAAGCTTTCAACTGTCTTCACATACATTAGATCGGTCCATATCCATAACATGCACATATGGCTTGCATGAACCATCTTGTGCATAGTAAGCACAGAGCAGCTCAACCGTGCAGGTCATCCACTTTGTTGCCCCAAGTTCTGATGCCGTGTCGGGGTTTTAGGTCACCGTAAGGATGATTATTCCTACACGAGTAGAGCAGGACTCTGTGTACCCATTTGACTCCAGTCCTCGCGGCTAGTGTCAAATGGCATCCAGCCACTATCAGAGACTCAAGTAGCCAAGAACATTGCATTTAGAACACTCACTGGTCCTTGTAGGATCTCAACTAGGACCGTTTCCTAAGTCCTAATTATCCTATGCAGTGATGCTGCTATTGCTACTGATACTGCCGCAGCTGCTGAGCAGCTGCTGCCAGAGCAACTGCAACTACATCTAACCTATTCAGAAGGAAGGATGAGGACACAGACGAGCAAGATGTAATTGCATGCAGGGGACATGTAGTGCAGAGGAAGCACAGGAATCCTATACTGCAGGTCGTCCATGTTGCCCCAGTGTTTGCAGCCCGTGTCTGGGTTCTAAGTAATTATAAACACTAGTATACATGTACAAACAAAGCAAAACCCTCTGATTCTATTCCTCATCCCAATTTGCATCAATCCACTATCGCAGAGACAAAGGACCACTAACTGCTTTGCTCTGAACTCTTCTGTATAGCATGCATGCATATTGCTGTGCAGTGGAAGCACAAGAAGAATTAGCATACATGGCATCCATGCTGTTCCAGGTTCACAGTCCGACTGGGTCCAGCTAGCCACAACAAGGGACATTCTTACAGAGGTAAAGGATAAGTCCACAATCCTTTCCTTGTCGCACCAATTGGCATCCAGCATTCTGGTAGAGGTAGAGACAAATAATCAAAAAAATCAAACTATCATCAGATTTTAGCTCTTCACTTACGCAATACTCTCAGCCCACAACTACATTTTCCCCACCTTGCTGCATTTGTGACGGCTTGAAGCTGTGGGGTCTATGGCACTTGTTGCTATGGCAGATCATGATTGGGGGCCAAGGGGAAGGAAATGGGTTGCAGATGCAGAACACCTTGGGTTAGATGTTTGTATGTGTAACCCACCACCATCTGGCCAGACTTGCTTGTTAGAGAGTCGTGGGTTGGGGCTGCTGAGTAGCTAAATGGGCCCCACATGTGTGAGACAACCTAGATCAAAGACCAAAAAATGTAGCCCTTGCCTTCATAGAATTGGACAATATCACTTGAAGTTTCCTGCATATTTTTCATACAGGAAACGTGCAGTGACAGTTCTGCAGCCAAAACCCTGCAAACACTAACCCTAATACGTGCCAATAGCACCAATGCACCAGCTTGCAAAGCAACCAAGAGGTGGCCTGAGGTGCAGCTTTGCAAAGCCCCTGCATGTTGCAAAGCAGCAGGTTGTGGTGTACAGAGCACACGTGCACACCCACACAACATCAACTTTGCAACTGGCATGCACCAAGCTTTGCCAATCACAGTAGCCACCCCAGTAGCCCAACATGCATTACCATGGCCCCCCATTCATACCACAGCCAGCAACCAGTGGGTCTTGCTTGATTCAATGCACCCACATCAGGAGCAGCAGAAAGTGAGACCCTGAAATCAAGCATGCAGCAGCAGGCACAGAACCCCACCACTGTATATTACTTGAACTTACTTGAAGCCAAGGGGAGACAGCCCCAAGTTAACTCATATATGAGGAGTATGCCAAGCCAAAGGGCATGCATACAAGCAGCTAGAGCCCTAGTTGCAAAGCAAATCTCTGTGCTTTCTTTTGAACATTGTGGCAGGTTACTTTTGCACACACCTAGGTTTTTAGCAGCATTACTGCATCTCATGTGAGCATAACCAAAGGCCACCCTTCTCTTAACATGAACAACAGCTCTGGAAAGTTTGTAGCAGTCAGTGGCGGAGGGGAGGAGAAGGAAGCGAGGGACCGGGAGGAGAGGGATCAGACGAGACACACCTACAGAGGGAGGATAGGGGTTGGCTACGCTCTGTCTCAAAACCTCAAGTAACCCTCGATTGCGAGCTCTATATATAATTGAGACTCTCTTGACACTCTCTTCTCATGGCTGCCAAACATACTTGCACACAACACGAGGTTTCTGAGCTATGTCCCGACACGGGACGGGACAAGACAACGGGACAAGACAACCTGGTATGAGATTCGCCACACCCATGTGTTGGCAGTACCTTGAGCAGGTTGTGTTGTTTAATCCTAGGCAGCAGACTGCAGTACAATAGTGACTGTATGGACACGGTTTTAAGCTGCATATACCATGTCACTGTAACGTAATCTTGCAACCTACAAAAGGAAAAACATAAGTGATGAGTTGCGATTGCCATTGGCAAATGTGTTGTTATCTGCGCCAAGCAGCAGCAGACAGCTCTAGGGCAGCTTGGCCGCTGGTTGCCCGAACATTGCTGGCACTCGTCATACCATGCGAGCAAGTCGGCAATGCCTACGTGGTGGAGCTTGTGCAGCGTCAGCAGCAGTCTGGCTTCGGGATCGATCCCCAATTCGAAGTGAATTCCTCCATGATGGTCGCAGCTTGTGGCAGCAGCGTTAGCAGCAGCATGCAGTTGTGCGTCAGCAGTGGGGCATAGCTGACGTGGCATTCCAGTTTGCTGGAGCAAAGGCCTAGTTCTATGTGTTCTGGACGAGCTATTAAGGCAGCTGTGCTTGAGGTTCATTCACTAAAGGGTACTGATGAGGCCGCATTGGGCTGCAGCCGAAACATGTATACCCAGCCCTACATTACGCCACTGCGCAAACATTGGTGACCCTCCTCGTGGGGGTGACGTAGGGGTTGCCTCCCTGCGCTCGATTATAACCAAAGGCTGCGCATCCTGGTATCCTTGTGACGCCAGGCCTCGTATATCTGGGATGATTCTGCTGGAACTACCCATTCTAGGGCCAGTGGATCTTTCTTCACTCTGAGGAGTGGGACGTTACCGTGCTAGTTTAGTGCTGTAATGCCTGGTCCATCTCTATGATGGCGAGTACAACATGAAGCAGCAGCAGACAGTATGAAGAATCTGCCACTCCCGCACACAAACTAAACAAAACCCGCACTCAACCAGCCCTCATGCTGTAATGGCTATCTAGTGCCTGGAGCAAATTGCCTGACCTCAGCAGGAGATGATGATTGGCATTGTGCACAAAACAGCAGCCCGCAGCAAGCAGCGGCCCCCATTCGGTCCACAATTAATAACTAAATGATCACTCTAAGGCCACGCCTGCCACAATCAAATTAGCTAGCCACATACTTTGCCATGCAGCAAGCTAGGTTAACGTCAACAGAAGGGTTTAGGGTTTATGGTTTAAGGTTTAGGGATGTGCTGCCTGATTGGTCCAGTCCCTATGCAGGGAGGGATCAGCCCTGAGTCAGCTTAAACCTACACTGAGAATTAGTAAACCCCCCACTCTAAAGTGGCCTCAATTTACTAATGCTCCTATTATCCGGTGCTTCTGCTTCAGCTAGTGTTTGAGTATCTAGGTTAGAACATATAGTACATTACATCGTAGATCACAGGAACGCATCCCGATCATCTCTCGAGGCAAACTCTATGGTTAGAACAGAAAGCACCGTTACAACTAGGAATCGAACCTGAGTCTGTCCTGTGACAGCCAGGGATGCTTACCGACTGCGCCAATGTGTTACAACTACAGCTACTGCCACACAGATTGTAAGCGGCTGCTGGCAGAGCAAGCGCAACTACATCTCAACTGCTGAAAAGGAAGGAGAGGAAGAAGAACTACATGTATAATCCGTATGGCCCGCACGCCAAATGGCCCGCACAACGAATTCTTACCTACTTGCTGCAGTTCATGTGTTGCAAGAGTATACACACATGCAGCTCAGGAACAGCACCTATAGTTCCTGGGACATGTAGAGCCTTAGCCAACTCACCAGGGTGCAAACGCCATACGCTCATCCCACTCTTGATACAACTCTGCCCACCTGGGCCTTGTCCACCCATCCCAGTTCCTATCATGGTCCATCCGTGATGATAAGCCTTAGCTGCTCTCAGCGTTCTAAGCGTGCCAGCTCAACAATTGTGCAGACTACGGCCTGACTGCCCCCTTGTGCTGCGGACCCATCATGTGCTATAGCCCACTCCTAGTGTGAACGCCCTCTCCCCTGTCATACAAGAGTCTGGGAATCTAAACCTCAGGTGTCTCTCCGTTCACTTGCATGGGTGGGACTGCAGCGGAGGCTCTGCCCCCTGCAGTCGCCCAAGCAGCTTGATGCCTCTCGCCCACCCCATCCACCCCTGCCCCAGACCATCCCTCTCTGGAGGGGTTCAGAGCAAGAACTGCAGGTTACCTGCCCAAGGTTACTGCCTTAATGGCACAAGATGAGTGCAGCTCCAGTACATACAGTTATCGACACATCGTACAATTCTGCACATCCTATGTGCCAGGGTGTATGTTGTACACAAAGGCCCATAAATCATATGTCACCAGTTCAGACTATTACCGTATATTGCTTCAAATCGGGCCGTGAATCTCAGATTTCCAATAACTAATTGGGGGCGGGGGTAGGGGATGCAGGTTGCAGATCCTGAGGCCCTTGCATTGCACGTGGGATTACTGGAAGTGAGTTTAGTTGTCAGGCAGAGTTACAGTAGCTAGCCAGAGGCCAAAAAAGCACTGACCAAAGGCCACCTTAGTTAGTTCTGGTTCATCTGTTTCAACATGACCAACCCCCTGACCAAAAGGCAATAGTTAGCAGGAGGGCTAGGGACCCAAAAAGAGGGGAGGAGAGAGCAGGAGCAGCATACATTAGTCCGAACCTACCAGCAATGAAGGTGGGTGCATCCAGCATATAGGGGTATTCAGTGGCCCTGGGAGGAAGAAGAAGAAGAATGATAAGTTTACAAGAGGTAAGCACGGCTGGTTGGGCAACATAGAGGATCAGTAGCCATAGGGATACAAAGAAAGAGAACGCAAGGTCCAGGCCGTTCTCATGGAAAATCAAAGACACTGGGGCCTTGCGAAATACTTCACTGTTTTGACAGATTAAGTAGCTATACAGCAGGCTTCCTAGGTTAAGGGCCATCAATTGCATACCCAGAGAGCTGGCTGCTGTACTACTCATTGAAAAAGTAAAATAAAAATTGATTTTAGCACCTTAATAGAATACTCAACAGTCTCCCCTCCTCTAGTCCCGCGCTGGCACAGAATTGAGATGCTATACTTAAAGGCCTTTACCGCACAGGGCAAGTTGCAGTAAAGACCCATTGCACTGCTGTATCATTACATTTCATGATATGCCATAGCAAAAGTGCCATAGGCCCCGCACCTCACGCTGTCACAAAGACCAGCTAGGTGGAACAGAATACAGATTTGCACTGCTGTAACCACCACCATACAAGGTCTCTGGATAAGTGCTCATCTTCAGTAAGGTGCAGCAGTGGCCTATCCAAAGACAGGAACGGTTTCTGTGCTTTCCATGCCCTACCCTAAAACCTCAACCCTAATTCAAATACTAATGTGTGATGTCTATATCCTGCGTTCTCGGCTCTCTGTCATGCAGTGCCTCAGTCTACACTTGACATGTATGGCCTGCATGAACCATGTTGTGCAGAGACAGCATCGATGCAATTCAGCTCAGGCCATTCATGCTGTTGCAGGTCTGCACCCTGTATCGTGTTTTTGATCAGCATACGTATGAGCATCCTTGCAGGGGTAGGGAACTAGCACAATTGAGTGGCGATCGATGCTCAGCCACTATGGTAGAGACGATTTACAAAGCACATTCTACTGTGGCCAGCTTGTCCTTACCTTGTGTGGCAACTCAAAATGGCCTTTTATAGTGCCCCTATGCAGTGCTACTGCTTTTGCTACTGAAGCACGGTCAGAGCAAGCAAAGCTACATTTAAACTGCCTGAAGGGAAGTTGAGTAAGGCGAGCTACATGTATGGCCTGCATGAGCCCCCTTGTGCAGAGGAAGCACTGTGACGGCTACATGCAGGTCATCCATGTTTGTTCCAGCTTCCCAGCCTATCTCTGTATTGAGATTACCGCAGGCAGGAGGCTCCATAGACAAGCCAACCCCTCCAATGCCATTAGAGTGTACTTGGCATCTAGCCACTATTGCAAATGCTAGGGATTAATTGCATTCTATACGTGAGCAGTCCATGGTCTACATGGGGCAATTCGAGACGTCTTTTACTGATGCCTGTGCAGTGCTACTGCTCCTGCTACCTATCCCTATACCCGAAACCCTGTTGCTGCCATACCTGCTGCTCAGCAGCTGCTGTAGGATTCATTGGGCTGGACTCACCACTGAAGTACATGGCCTGCAGGGAACTACATGTATGGCCTGCAGGGAACATCTTGTGCAGTGGAAGCACACGCGGGTCCCCTTGTTGCAGGCCATCCATGTTGTTCCAGGTGAAGTTCATGTCTGTGTCTAGGTTACTGTAAGCATTGGAGAACCATCAGACTTCATTCCTCATTGAGTCAATATCCAAAAGGTTTCAAGTTGAGCAGCCCTGCTCCTCACTCATGGTGCAACGTGAGCGACCAAACCGCTGCTCCACTATGCAGTGTTATTGGTACAGCTACTGCTACTAGCACGAAGCAGCAGCAGACAGCACGGAGAATCCCCAACCCCCAGCTCACAACAATGAGCTATCTACAAACACCCCTGCCATCATCGGGTGAAACTATCCATACAGGCAACATAGACTGGCACTTTCAGCTGCACTCACTAAGCTACCTATGGCTGGCTGCTATAGCAATTGTGCAGTTGCGATGCCAACCCTTCAAGGGAGTGTGACAGTCTACCCGAAAACCTGGGATTTGAACCCTAAACCTGATGTTGATATGAACTCTGATTTGAATTGTGCACCTAGCATATGACATCAATGTGCTGCACTCTCAGCTCTCCGACCCACTTGTTGCTGAGCAGCTGCTGCCACAGCAAGCACAGCTACCTTTAAACCACTTAAGGTGACACATACTTAATTCAGGGGGGGACTTTGGAGCAGATGTTTAGACCCTAAACCCACCCTATTGAGGTCCAAACTTCATAGGTGTGTCGAGGAGGGGCAACTTGTCCCACCTAACCCCTAGGTAGGGTTTAGGAGCCAAGTCCTTATTAAACCCTAATGCAGCCCATTTGTGTTAATTTTCGGGGGCTGCAGGGCTGCCACGTGCAAAAAAACGTATAGAACGGGTTGTCCTCCTGGACTTAAGCTCCCTGCCGCAGTTGTGGACGGTTCATGCAGAAAAAAACAAAAACCTATAGAGGAATTCAAAATAATTTGCCATTCAGGAAAAAACTAGCTCAGGGAGAGCAGTAGAGTTCATTCTCCAAAACCCTCTATAGGATTTCCCCAGCAATGTGACAAGAGCACCCTTTGCCGGCAGGGAACACGCCCACAAACTCGCCGTAAGAATTCATGCGCTCAATTATTGTGTGCACACCTGTGCGCCCAGTCCTATGTGCCCCTGGAGCAGCCCAGGTTGTCCAGAAGGAATCGTCTGCAGACTTCGGGAGAGGTTCGCGTAAGTCTTCCGACCACTCATGCATTCTTATTGTTCAACGCCCGACAATGCAAGTGCCAGTTCCTTGTCTCTGGCTCTGCAGCTGCACCTAGGTGTTTCCTGGCCCAGCTCGTAGGCTGGGCCAGCGTGCCTAAGCCACTGCTCTTCGCTGAATTCGTAACAAGTGAACTCCCCAGGGTCGACCTCGACTTCCTGTGCCAAGTTCTCGAGCGCATAACGTTGCCTTGCTGGTAAGGACAAGGTGTCTCGAAGGGCATGCAAACAGCATCGCTTAGACAGTGGAAGTAAAAGCAAGGCTGCAAGCAATAGCGCGAAGAGAAGTTTATGAGGTCTAGTTACCTCATATGCGGTGGCGGACGCTCTGGTGCGCTTCTGACGTCATGCCGGCCGAATCAATCCGAGGTACCCTTCGGCACCGCGGTGCGCCGGAGTTACGTATGTGTCACCTTAAAAGAAGAAGACAAGAAAAGCTATGTGTCTGGCCTGCAGGGAACATCATGTGCAGAGAGGCAGAAACGATGCAGCTGCGAACGCAGACCATCCATGTCGTTTCATCACTTGGCAACCCATGTCTGGGTTTAGGTGACGGTAAGCAGTTGCATCCTCACAATGGTGAACCAACATACACGTATGGCCTGCAGAAACCACATTGTGCATATAAAGCAGAAAGACAGTTCCCAGACACAGGCCAGCCAGGTTGTGCCAGGTTCACAGCGGTCCATGCCTTGACTCTAGCTTGGCAAATACTGGAGACCCATACACGAGTACAGCACAACTCTCCAATTTCAAGCCTTTTTCAACAGTAATTGGCAACCGTTTAGCCACTACAGTAGAGAGAAAAGATAATCACATTCTAATCTGTCCTTAGCTCATCTTAGCTCGCTAATTATGGGCTAGATGACCAGAGACTGCATGTATACCTGGCCTGCAGGAAACATGGTGTGCAGACACTCCAAAATGCCCCATCCAGGCCATCTATATTGTTCCAGGTTCATAGCCCCTGATTAGGTTCAGGTTAATTAGCGCAAGCATTAGCATTCTGAGACAGGTGAAGCAAATCTATGAGATACCATTCCTCATTCCAAAATTGAAGAGCTCACATTCCTTATGGGGCAACAGAAGGGTTTAGGGTTTATGGTTTAGGTTGTGCTGCCTGATTGGTTCAGTCCCTATGCAGGGAGGAATCAGCCCTGAGTCCAGCACATAAACGTACACCCTAAACTAGCTAAATGCCCCATCGCCGCCTCGGTTTAGTACTATTGCTCCTATTACCCAGCGCTTTCGCTTCAGCTAGTGCTACAACTACAGCTATTGCCACAGAGATTGTTAAGCGGCTGCTGGCAAAGCAAGCGCACCTACATCTCAACTGCTGAAAAGGAAGGAGAGGAAGAAGAACTACATGTATGGTCTGTATGGCCCGCATGACAAATGGCCTGCACAGCAAATTCTTGCCTACTTGCTGCACTTCATGTGTTGCAAGCATATACACACGTGCAGCTCAGGAACAGCACCTGTAGTTCCTGGGATATGCAGAGCCTTAGCCAGCTGACCAGGGTGCAACCGTTGTATGCAGCTCATTCCACTCTTAATACAACTTTGCCCACCTGGCCCTTGTCCACCCATCCCAGTTCCTATCATGATGCACCCGTGTTGATAAGCCTTAGCTGCTCTCAGCGTTCTAACCGTGCCAGCTCAACAATCGTGCAGACTATGCCCTGACTGCCCCCTTGTGCTGCAAACCCATCATGTGCTATAGCCCACTCCTAGTGTGAACGCCCCCTCCCCTGTCATACACGAGGCCAGGCATCTAAACCTCAGTTGTCTCCCCGTTAACTTGCATGGGTGGGACTGCAGCGGAGGCTCTGCCCCCTGCACTCGCCCAAGCAGCTTGATGCCCCTCACCCCACCTCCACCTCTGTCCCAGCCAACCCTCTCTGCAGGGGTTCAGAGCAAGAACTGCAGGTTATCTGCCCATGCTTACTGCCTTATTGGCACACGATCAGTGCAGCTGTATCCAGTGGGTGGGATCGATGCTAAAGAGCAGCATTACAGTACATACATTTATCGACACATTGCATCATCAGTAGTAGCACTCCCCTGTTTGGCCGTGCTGTATTTCCGTGGTCGACCTTAGCGTCGTAAGTACAGAATCTGAGCCCACGTTTTAGGGTTCTGCGGAGGGAGAGTGGGAACGCCTCGCCCGAACGAGCGCTACGCAACACCGCAGAGCGCCCTTATGCGTCCAATAATGTTGAAATGATAAGAGCGCTATTCCGCTCGCTGTCGCACGTGTCGCGCAGACTCCTCTGCAATGAGGATGGGAGTGTGCGAACAAGTGTTCCAACGAAAATGTCACTGAACGCTGGAATTTTTTATGGAACGGAACGGAACTGCGCACTGCGCAACACAGTGCGATGCAAACAGGCCTATTCAAACGGTGAGGTATGCGCTCGTGCGTTCTTTTCTTAGGCAGTGCGTCGAAGAAGTGCGCGGTACGAAAACATTTACCTTGTGCCTGTCTGTTTGCCAACATCTTCAGACCCAGCACATGCTTACTTAAAAAGCAGGTGTCACCAATTGTTTCCTGTCAGTCGTTCCCCACCCGAATAATCTACATAGCTGTTTCTAGAGCATATACTCTCTCTTGAAGCACAGTCGGCCCTGTCTATGGGGCTGCGGCCCCTTCTGTTTGCCGCTGTTCAAGGTGAACCTACCGACCCCATCTGGATAACATACCAGCTCATGCATCGTACTCAGCTTCGCGAATTCGCGCTCATGACAACGACGAATTGACACTGTGGCGTCCTTGCTTGCAGGCTCGTGGTACCAACCGTGTGGGCAGAAATCGTCTTGTGCTTCTGTACAATCGAACTGGTACTCATCACTGCATCCTGCATACATATGTCAGAACAGGCCAGTGCAGTCTGCTCCTCGACTGCCTGCTGTGTGGGAGGATCAGAAAGCAGTATGGCCATCATTGCCCAGTCAGTGTGCACAGCAGCAGCCATTGTCATGACATTTGTAGTCGGTGACATATTTGCTCCGTTGCTTTGATACTTGTGTCACTTGCGCTGGTTACACCGGTGTGTGGATTCTTGTGAGGCAGTGGGTTGCGCGTCAACATGTCTGAGTATATGAGCTAGGGCAGCCGCTAAGTGGGCTGCCTGATATATCGTGTTCTGCATGCCATGCCTCGTGTACAGCTTGGTTCAATGGCATGATGGGCACCGTGCGGCGATGGTACCCCTGAGCGCCCGCCCCTGCGATCCCTTCCTTGTTCCTTCTGTATTGTGTATATGATGCCAACCACCTTACATGAGAATGTAATATCATCAAGGGGACATATGTATGCAGACTGAAATCCCTCGGCCCTGCGCTCTAGGTCCCGGTTGCCCCGAGCGCAGTACCATAACCGGAAGTGACTTTACCTACTAGAAACACTACGTGGAGACGTCAGATGAGTGCTATACTGCAACGAGCACACCTGGCGACTCACGACGCTTTATATATCAGGCCCCTGTACGGTCCGTTGTGTGGGTAGGACCGTACTTGAAGTCACCCACCGAGAAGAGATGAGATGCTATGAGTCAAGAACCGAGCAGTGCAGCAGCAGCAAGGTCGACAGGTCTGGCCGAAATTGAAACACCATTCAGCCCTCCTAAGCACGACCGCCCACCTGTTTATCTATGACCTGCCACCAGGAGGGTACCAGCGTTTGTGGGTTGCAAGCAAGGACATGTTCCACAACGGGGGGCTTCAGACAGACAACAAAGTACTGTCTTGCGAGTCTGGTACGTAATGTGCCACTTTGATCCAAGCGAGCTAAGCAATATGCCACCAGCAATTATGGAAAGCAGTGGAGGTGGGCTGCAGACAGCATGGCTGATTAATGCAGTTTGGGACCCCGTGGATGAGCACTAACAGCAAGCGGGTTGGGTGTTGTGTAAGGCGAATCATGGAGAGCTGCAACGAGTAACATCTTCTCTGAAGTTGTCAACATCAGAAATGGGCCAGCCTGCAGGCCTGGCCGCTTGGTTGCATGCTGTTGGGAGAAATATCTACTATACAGAACATTGCATATATGTCCTATGAGCAGCCATTTCACCGCTGATGCTTGGCACGTTGACTTTGGTATATTTTGCAATTATGCACATTCATCTGGGGGGGCATGGTGCCCTTGTCTATGTGTGAGTTTGAGGGCAACGGTGCATTGAGGGTCAACCATGCATGTTGTAAAGCTTGCACGACATCAATTGGCTACATCCATGGGGTGCTCTGCTCCAAAGTATATAGTTATAACATGAATGCACTTGCGACTTTGATTAGTGCATGTCTGTATCCAGCACATGCTATGGGGCACACTGGACGTGACTCCCACTGGGGTGAGCATCAAGCTGGGGGAGAGGTACCCCATGAACTGATTTGCACAAGCATGCAGTCGATGCTACATCCATCCTCCAGCCATGTGTGCCACATGTATAGAGCATGAATGTGGGGGGGAGAAAGGGACTGCACACTTGTGTGCAGGCTGGATCTCGTATGGTTTGGATCTATGCATCCTGACAGCTAAGTGAGTACAGATTAGGTGTGTCCGACATAATCTGATGCGACAGCTGTCATGACATTTGTAGTCGGTGACATATTTGCTCCGTTGCTTTGATACTTGTGTCACTTGCGCTGGTTACACCGGTGTGTGGATTCTTGTGAGGCAGTGGGTTGCGCGTCAACATGTCTGAGTATATGAGCTAGGGCAGCCGCTAAGTGGGCTGCCTGATATATCGTGTTCTGCATGCCATGCCTCGTGTACAGCTTGGTTCAATGGCATGATGGGCACCGTGCGGCGATGGTACCCCTGAGCGCCCGCCCCTGCGATCCCTTCCTTGTTCCTTCTGTATTGTGTATATGATGCCAACCACCTTACATGAGAATGTAATATCATCAAGGGGACATATGTATGCAGACTGAAATCCCTCGGCCCTGCGCTCTAGGTCCCGGTTGCCCCGAGCGCAGTATCATAACCGGAAGTGACTTTACCTACTAGAAACACTACGTGGAGACGTCAGATGAGTGCTATACTGCAACGAGCACACCTGGCGACTCACGACGCTTTAAGAAAGGGACTGCACACTTGTGTGCAGGCTGGATCTCGTATGGTTTGGATCTATGCATCCTGACAGCTAAGTGAGTACAGATTAGGTGTGTCCGACATAATCTGATGCGACACCATCACAACAGCAACGCACGTTGTGGCCAGTGCGGATGACTTCTCCTCGAGAGAAGGTGCAGCAATGGATTACAAAGTGTCAACGTATAGGCTTGATTTGTGTGGGCCAGTCGGGTATGGCTTACTTGCTGGCATGTTTGGCTCTGCTATATGATGGCCGGAAGGACGCCTGCATATACAAGTATCTCCAACATACTTACTGATATCTTGATGACATGTTTACAGCTGTGTGCATTGGACAGGAGCACTGGCTTCTAACTGTGAGCGTGTCTATGCATAAGAAGCCTTGCTATGGTAGGGGGGGAACGCACCACGTGTGCTAGTACCGCCTCTTCCTTAAAACTACGCAGGGCTAACGCCCGGCGTCCACTCACTCACTCACTCACAGCCTATCGCACGGGCGCCCTCAACTCACTTGTTATATGTATCGACTGGCCTTGCAAGTTGCATTGGCATTGATAAGTTTGTTCCGCATATATGGCTCCGTCCGTTTTTGACATGGACAACATGCACAATAGAAGTATCCATGCCGCAGGACTGCATATATATTGGGTCGTTGTTCGCCGTACATGCATCACATTCGTGACATTGACTTGGCATGATCTTTGTGTGCATATGTGTGTCCGGCAGTGTTCCGCTTACGCATCACTATGGTGATGGTGCACTGGCCATGGTTCCTTGCTGCTCTGAAGGTGGTGCACAATGTTCATGGGGATGGCAACAGTCGCAGCTGCCTGTTCCACTGATGAACTCTGAAAGTGGTCAGTGAAAAACATGTGGGTGCTGGTGAAGGGTTTTCTTGAGTCTCAATAAAAGGCAAGCTGGAGAAGAAAAGAACTGCCAGTATAGCTGTTTGCTTTTCTACGTACTACAAATCATTTGCTGTAGATCTGGGTGTGCGGATATGCTGGGGGGCTTTCATTTGTGTTTGTGTGCCATCAGAGGTATGGCCTCTTGGCAGTGCCTTTGCTCTCTTTGTTAGGAGGCATGCTACGTTAACTTGCTTCTGTCCGACATGTTACGTTCTGTTTTTCGAAGTGTCTCCATCACAAGCCTACTGTAGCAATGTAGCTCAGCGGAATACTCTGGTTTACTGTCAATGATGTGTATGTATGATAACATACACCGCATCTGTACAAGCTGCGGGGTATACATCGCACATAGACATCACTGGTAGACAACTACAGTGCAGCTCGCTCTTGAGATTGTCCTTGTCAGTCAGGGGGCATATGTGGATATGTTCCAAGGACCACATGATTACATTTTACATATGTTGCTTGGCAGATTGTTGTTGAGATTGAGTTGCCGGCCACTTGCTGGTGGACAAAAACATGGAGCTCTGACAAGCATGTATGACCAGCTGTCTGTTGATGGCTGGGGCACTTGCTCTAACTGTAAAACGGTGTAGCTCAGCGGCATAGTGGTTTACTGTCAATGCTGTGTATGTATGATAACATACATAGCTGCTGGTTATCCATCACACATACTCATCATTGAGTAGACAAGTACAGTGCAGCTCGCTCATGAGTTAAAATTTGTCAGTCATGAGGGATACATGGCTCTTATGCTCTAATGTCGACCTTAGCGTCGTAAGGACAGAATCTGAGCCCACGTTTTAGGGTTCTGCGGAATAAGGTTGGGAACGCCTCGCCCTAACGAGCGCTACGCAACACCGCAGAGCGTTCTTATGCGTCTACTAATGTTACTGCAACGGGAATGAGAATTTGCGAACAAGCGTTCCAACGAAAATTTCACTGGAACGATGAAATTGTCACTGGAACGCTGTATTTTTTGTGGAGCGGAACGGAAGTGCGCACTGCGCAACAAATACAAACAGGCCTATCCATTCTTAACGCTAAGGCTGCGCTCGTGCGTATTCGTCTTAGGCAGTGCGTTGAAGAAATGCACGGAACGAGAACAATTACTTTGTGCCTGTCGTCTGTTTGCCAACATCTTCAGACCCATCCATCCAGCCGCCCATACTTACTTAAATAGCAGGTGCAACCAATTGTTTCCAGTCAATTGTTTCCCACCCAAATAGTACTCAGACCTGTTTGTGGAACATACCGGTATACTATCTCGTGAAGCACAGCTACCCCTGTCAAGGGGCCACATCGCAACATCATACACATTCTAGGCTACTCGACTGTCCTGAATAATAAACCAGTCGACAGTCCGCGAAGATCGAGGCGGGCGACCCACGGCTCCATTACCTTAGTTGCTGGTTTTAACCTAGCTGCCTTGTATGCAGCCAGGTCTTAGACAGGAAGCCCAAGCTGCCCTGTGGCCACATATCATACAAGGCAGCTAGGATGTGCCTAGTGCTGTATCATACAGCCAGCCTAGGTTGAGGCTACATCAAATGCACTCCGTTTAAATACTCACAGGGGTGACTGAACCTTTGTGGTGTTGAACTGTTAAACCTGATCTATCGAGGAGGCGCAGCCCCCACTGCAGCAATGCTGCCATCATTGGGATTAAATAGCCACACACAAGGGCTTGCTTTACCTTCTGACATATCATGAAGTGTAACAACAACAGGAACCCATCAATTCCACTTAGTAAGCTACACATATGCCTGGCTCGATACTATTAGCAAACTATTTGAATGCCATAAATGGCGAACCGTACTTTTAAGTAGGTTTGCTGCAGCTGCTGTAGTTGCCGTTCAAGGATCTGGATGAGGCTGATCACGGGTAGAAGCCTCCTACAAACTTAAGCAGCCGTCTAATCTGAACACAGGAACATTCTGATGTTCAAAGAGAAACGCCTGCCCTACACCCTAGTTTAAAGCCTAAACCCTAACATTGGTATCAGTATCCTGTGCTCTCATAAAACTTCTCATGCAGTATATTATTCCCAAAGTTACATTAGTATGGTCTGCAGGGAAGATGTTGTGCAGAAGAAGCACAACCGGTGTTACCAACACAGGTCATCCATGTTTTTCTAGTTTTGTGTCTGGGTTTAGATCACTGTCAGCAAGATAGTCCATACACGGGCAATACGACACCCTCCGCTTTCATTCCTTGTTCCAGTTCCATTCAGCCACTGACTACCGTAGAGACAATGGACCAACTAAACTTGACCCCTGGTCCTCGTAAGGTAACTCAAGTGGCCGTTATGTTAACCCTCTTATGCAGTCCTTGTGGTACAGCTACTGCTACTATGGCATTAGGCTGCTACCGCTACTGCTACTGTTGCACCTGTTGCTACTCAGAAAGAAGGAGCAAACAAAACAAAGCTGCATGTGTGGCTTGTTGGGAAAATCTTGTGCAGAAGAAGCGGTCAAGACTATGTGCTGCAGGCCACCCATGTTGTTCCAGGCTCGCCACACTCCATGTCTGGGTTTAGGTCACCATATGCATGAAATCTTTATAAAGCCAATGCAGAACCCTTCAAATCCATTCCTGGTTTAACATTGCATCCAGTTGCTATCTACTGCTGAGACAATGGACCAATTAATGCTCTGCATGCAGCCAGTTGTCTGACCCTAAACCCTAAACCTAAACCCTAGAATCACCAAAGCCTGTACCCAGATGGAAAGACGAACCCGCATCCCTAACCTGGTTGACATCGTGGTCTGCTGGCCTTGAGGCTGCCACTGGCTCAAGCATGTGGACCGTCTTGCACAGTGCTTAACAGCATGGCATCTGGTGTGCTGCTTATTTGTTGAGGTTCCTGCTTAGACTTATTATGATTGTGTATGTAGGACACTCTCTGGCTCACTGCATAGTTCTCTTTTCGCTCGCATGCCATCCTGCCAGGAGGGGACAAGGAATTGGAAGTATCCTGAGTGCCTGCTTGTGTGCTAGTAGTGCTTCTCAGCAAGGTGCGGCACTGGAGCCTTGGTGCAGATCAATAAAAAGAAACACTGCAGGCAGCTCCAGCAGCAGCACATAGAAGTGTGCTTCTTTGGTTACATAATATGACTGAATCAGTGCTTTCTGATGTCATTATTAGCAGCAGCAGTAGACTGGATGACTAAACCCTAACCCAATCCCTAGGCCTGTAACTTGGGATGTGAGCTAGCTTATAAAACACCCCCATAAACCTAACACTGTCATAGACCCCATGCACCAAGGACACACCCAATCCATGATCTGTCCTGGACCCCCGACAGGATAAAGCGCCGTGCCTGACCCTATAGTTTGAATTGGGAGGCAAATGCCGAGGTTTTAGCACGTATAAGAGCCGCACAAGGAGTTCTTGCCTACTTGCTGCAGTTCATGGGGTGCAAGTGTACACACACCTGCAGCTCAAGAACTGCACCTGTAGTGAGTGGGATAAGCAGGGCCTCAATACTATGGTGCAGCAGTCATATGCTCAATCCACTTTCAGTTACAACTCAATCCACCTCAGTTCTATCCACACATGAACCATGAGATTTAGCTGCTCTCACTGCCATTAACGTACCAGCTCACCATGCATGCAGACTAGAGGCCTGACTGGCTCCCAATTTTGCAGACCGACAAAATGCTGTATATGTCGCGCTTCTATGAATGTCAGACCCCACCCCCGGTCAAACGCAGGCTAGGCACCCAAACCTCAACTGCTTCTCCCGTGAATGTACCTGGGCTGCAACTGCACCGGAGACTACCCTGTACAGTCGCCGAATCAACTTGGTATCCCCTACCACCCCAATCCTCTTCCTAGCGGCGCAGAGCAAGAACTGCAGCTCATGTACCCAAGCTTACTATCTTGGAGACACAGCACCCAGCTCAAGACCAGTGCAGCTGTACCTAGTGGCTGGGCTGCTTAAGCCATAGCAGTACCGTACATACATTTCCTTTACTCAATGTTTATTCTTGCACATCCTATACATGTCCCGTGGTGCACACATATATGTATGCCCACACATCCTATGTGAGCAGCTTCAAATGTGGCTGCAACGCTTGCATGGTTTGTAACTAACTGGAGCCAGGGGGGAAGGAGGCGGGTTGCAGATCTGGAGGCCCTTTGGTTTCAAATGGGACCTTTGGCATCATGTCCGAGACTAACCAGACGCCTCCCGTCTCCCGCGTAAACAACGGCTCTCGCTAGCTGGCACCAACTTGCATGAAGACAGGAGACCGGAGGGAACACGGGGAGAGGGGAACAGCCCGGAGAGGCCTACAAAGTGAGGTCAGGCATTGCTACAGGAGGGAGGATGAGGGGCGGCTAAGGTATGTCTCAAAACCCCTCATCCTCCCTGCGAGCTTTAGAATTGCAACCTCCTGCTCACTTCCCATTGGTGCCCAGCCAAGCATACGAACATACAACACAAGGTGGCACCCCATGTGTTGGTAGGCGTGCCCAGCAGAGACCAGGCAACCTGGTATAAAAGTCTGCCAAGCCCAGCACCAGCTTGGAAGACCTTGTACCAGGTTGCGTTGTTCCACTTCAGGCAGCAAACTGCAGTCCAATCGTGACTGTATGGACATGGTTTTGAGCTGCATATATCATGTCACTGTACATTGCTTCCATTTACATTTAAGGGAATTGTCCATTGAGAAGATTGTTGCACCTTTGTGCACTAAGCAGCAGCAGCCAGCACTATGCACAGTCTCCCACTCCCGAACGCAAACTCAACCAAAAGCACCCCTTAACCAGCCCTTAACCAGCCCTCCTGCTGTAATGGCAAACTTTTGCTGGGTAGCCCGGAGCAGTTTGCCTCACCCCTACAGCAGGAGTAGATGGAGATTCGCATTGTGCAGGAAGCAGCAGCAGACAGCAAGAAGAGGCCCCCACTCCAGTTCACGATAGCTACCTAGAATGGCCACCCCTGCCTCGAAACTAGCTACCCACAACATTTGCACATTTTAACGAAAGCTAGGTTCACGTCACCAATTGCACTCCTGCGCCAAGCCACCCACCGGGCACAGAGTTGGCTCCTTTAACCAGCACCCTGCTGTACTGGGTAATAAGCACTGGGTAAGTATCCAGAGTTACACTGCTAGGTGTAACAGCAGGCTAGCTCAAGGTTGGCAATTGCACCTGTGCGCCCAGCCACTTAAACAACCAAACAAAAACGTAAGGTGTGGCTGCACCAAGGCGAGCACTACTTAAGTTCGCTACCCTGCTGTACTGGCTAATAAGCACTGGGTATCCAGAGTTACACTGCTATGTAGCAGGCTACATGGAGTTGGCTATTGCACCTGTGCGCTTAGCCCGTCATAGAGCTACTGCTGGAGTACTCATGCAATTGAGATGCCATACCCAGGGCCTTCCTATGGAAGCATCTCTGCCATCATTGGGACTAAGCATAATCATACAGAAGGCCTACTTGAGCCACAGCAGCCAAGATGCACTCACTTGAAGGGCTAGATACCAAACTTCTGAAAAAGCCCTTGCCGGAACCCACTGTGCGAAGTCAGGATTCAGCACCCTCAACTCCCTTGCCATGCAGGGCTGTGCAGTGATGTCTCTTGACAACTCTCTTCTCATGCAATACATGTACTCCATAAACTGTAGACACAACCTGCTCCAGCCATCTTGTGCAGAGGAGCACATGATAGCTCGTAATGTCAGCGCAGGCCATCCATGTTGTTCCAAGGTTTAGGGTACAACTACAGCTACTGCTACTGCTACAGCTACTGACACACTTGTTACTGAGCTGGTGGTGCCAGAGCAAGCGCAGCTACATCTAAACCACCTAAGGAACAGAAGAATCGGACAACAAGGATGGAGCTATTGTAACATTTACTGATCTGCCATAGTATAGCAAAAAGTGCCATAGGCCCTGCACCTCAAGCTGTCACAAAAAGCACGGGGTTGGAGACGGGATGGAGCTACACATGTGGCCTGCAGGGAATGCCGTGTGCAGAAGAAGTGCCCGAGTCCAAACATGCAGGGCCATTTATGTCACAGCCCATGTCTGGGCGTTGGTAGGCAGTAATATGCTTACACCGGCCCTTTGCGTAAGGGCCCACTCCCTTAGTAAGGTATGCAAGAAGAGAACTCCCCCCCTTCTCTGCTTAGTTCTCCCTCTCTCTATCCTTGCACCGGTGAAGCAATACCAACCGATACGGGTCTTACTAAGGTATCAATTGGCATGCTTTCTCCACACTCAGCTCTCTTCGCTTGCAGTGTGATACTCCAATAACTACATGTATGGCCTACAGGGATCATCTCGTGCAAAGGAAGCACAAGAAAAGTCCGCACACAGGCCATCCACCTTGTTCCAGGTTCATCAGTCCATATCTGGGTCTAGCTTCCCATAACAATGAATTTCCTTACATGGGTACAATCCCATTCCTTGTTGAGCACCAACCAGCATCCAGCGACTATGCTAGAGACAATAGGCCAACCACGTTCTAGCCTGTCTTAGTCTTATCCCAGCTCTCTCGTTATGCAGTACTTCAGACCACAAACTATATGTAGTGTGGCCGGCAGGAAGCCCTTGTGCAGCGTAAGCACATCAAAAGCTTTTCATGCAGCCGGCCACCCTGTGTCTACTACTGCCGCACCTAAATCCTAAACCCTAACACTAAACCTTAAACCTGAACAGGGCAGCTGCTGCCAGAGCAACCACAGCAGTCACAGCAACTTCTAAGCTACTCCGAAGGAAAAAGTGAAAAAGAGCTGTATGTATTGGCTACATTGACCGTTATGTGCAGAGGAAGCACATGGCAGTTTGCCGTTGTAGACCATCCATGTTGCCCCAGGTCTGGGTTTAGGTCACCATATCCTTACACAGGCAATGCAACACAGTTCGATTCTATCCTTGGTCCAAGACGCACGCAGCCGCTAACAAGATACATTCGACAAATTCTGCTACAACTTGATCTTCTCTTGCCCTCCCCTGACACCGGATCATCCGGTAGCAGGGGCAGTGCAGTGCAGCAGGTATGCATAGGAAAATTAGTAAAAACATGTCACTGAGTGGCATTTCTTCACTAGTCTTCTTATGCATACCTAATGCTACTGCTACTGTTGGACTGCACCTGCTATTGCCAAACCTGCTGCTGAGCGCCTGTTGCCAGAGCGAGTGCGGCTACATTTATTAAACTCAGTAGGAAGAAAAGAAAGAAAAGTGTCTTCATGTATGGTCTGCAGGCAACATCTTGTGCACAGGAAGCACGCCTGAGTTCCAGGCCTGGGTTCTTTTGGCTGCAGGCCATCCATGTTTTCCAGGTCTGGGTTCTTTTAGGTAACCATAAGCATGGAATGTCCATACACGAGGGAAGCAAAACTGTCCCTTACACTGCCTTATTGGCCAAGGTGAGGGACTTATTGTGTTGTAGCTTTAACATCCCGTGGTCCTTGTCGTGCAAACAAGCTGCCTTGCCCCATTGCCAATGTGCAGCGGTACTGCTACTGCTATTCTTATTGCATTTCATGCTATGCCATAGCAAAGAGTGCCATAGGCCCCGCACCTCGAGCTGTCACAAAGAAAAGTGAGGTGGAACAGAATACGAGTTGTCTTCGGCATGTATGACAACATATGCCTAGAAATGAGATGCAGCAGCTAGGTCTGCTACTGCTACTTTTACTGCTACTGCTACCGTTACTGCCACTGTCACAGCTGTTGTGAGTATACCAGTTGTCTTCATCCCCCGTGTCTACTACTGCAGCACCTAAATCCTAAACCCTAAAGCTAAACCCTAAACCTGAACGGAGCAGCTGCTGTCAGAAAAACCGAACCACAGCAGCCACAGCAACGTGTAAGCCACTCAGAAGGAAAAAGTGGAGAGAGAGCTGCATGTAGGGCCTACATGAAATTTTTGTGCAGAGGAAGCACATGGCCATTCGCCGTCCCGTTGGCGATCATTCATGTTGCCCAGGTCGTGCCTAGGTCACCAGGGGCATCAATATCCTTAACAGGCAATGCAACACCCTTCCATTCTATTTCTGGTCCAATTCGCATGCAGCCACTATGGCAGGGACAATGAGCAGATTGGCATGTTCCAACTTACAGTTGGTTGCAAAAGCTTTGGCCCAAAACTCATATTTTGTTAGGAAATGGTCTGCTTCTGTGAAATGGCATGGCCGTTCATTGCTCTCTTGCACAGGCAGCTTCTGTATGAGGTCCAGGTTGTCACCAATGGGTGCGGTCAACATCTCTGTTGCTCTGTGTTGCTTGGCTGCTGAGAAAAGCAGGGGTCTTGCAAGGGAGACAGCGGAGGCATTTTTGCTGCTTTTTAAGGGGGTAAATGCTGAGAACTGCCAGCAGGCACAGGTGCCCTTTCTTTACTGTTTAGGGGCAGTAGCATATAGACCAGGTGTGAAGCAGGTGCAGGGGCTATACCAGTTCAATGGCAGGGCAGGTGGGGGTAGGCAGGGCATGCGAGAAGTTGGGGCAAGTGCAAGGCTGAGCTGAGAGGGCTGTGGGAGGGGAGCAGATGGGGTGTGGGGCTGGCAACCACAGGAGGGGCAGAGGTGGAAGGGGAGAGCCAGGTTAAAAAAAGCAGGAGGGCTATAGGAACAGGGGGGAGGCTTGCTGGTCTGCGTCTGCGGCTAAGGCTAAGGCTGGCTGGCTGGCTTTTATATAGTATATTTATAGGGCACGCCCGGGGCTCGAACTCGGGACGTCTCGCGTGCGAGGCTACTTGTGGTACCACTTGGGCATACCAACTGCAGCACATTGATGCTCTGCCTGTTTACTTTCTTAAACATAAATGGTTGTAAATCAGGTCTTGCTGCTGCTGCTTAAACCCCAGCCTTATGTTCCGGCCAAAACTTTTGCAACCAACTGTAATCTTCTCTTGTCCCCCCCTGACACTGGATCAAGTGGCCTAATCTAATCTTCCTATGCACACCTACTGCTACTGCTACTGCTACTGCCAAACCTGCTGCTAAGCGTCTGTTGCCAGAGCGAGCAGCGGCTACATCTAGTATAGTGAGAGGAAGAAAAGTGCCTTCATGTATGGCCTGCAGGGAACATCTTGTGCACAGGAAGCACACCTGAGTTCCTGGATGCAGGCCATCCATGTCTTTCCAGGTCTGGGTTCTGTTAGGTGAACATAAGGATGGAATGCCCTTACACGAGGAAAGCACAACCGTCCCCTACAATACCTTACTGAGTGGCAATAGGCCTGCAGGCCAAGGTGAGGGACTTATTCTGTTGTAGCTTCAACAGCCCGCGGTCCTTGTTGGGCAACTCAAGCTGCCTTGCACTATATATACATTTCATAATATGCCATAGCAAAGAGTGCCACTATAGGCCCAGCACCTCAAGCTGTCACAGAGAACAGCACTAATGCAATGTGCAATGGTAATGCTACTGTTACTGCCACTGTCACAGCTGTTGCGAGCAGTGGCACTTGTCAGTGTCAGTGTCAGAACACTCACTTGGAGCAGAAGGAAAAAGAAGAAGAAGAAGACAAGCCATACTGAGCTGGTTCGACGCTTGCGGGGCAGAGCATTAGCTGCAACTCTACTCCTGCATTGAGCATTTACGCACCGACTACGGTAACACTGGCTGCTTTCCTGCTGCACACACCTTTTATTGGTCCCCACTTTTGAGACAATAGGCTCATCCCAGTATCAACAAAAAAGGCAGATGGAAACACCCCCCCCACCACCACCACCACAAAGACCTGCAGCTAAAAAGAGCTGCTCTCATCCATTCCTCTGCAGACTCCCCGCCATTTGCCTGACCTAAACCGTAGTTTAGGGTTTAGGGTTTCGGGTTTAGAACCTTAGATGATGTTGGTTAAATTACAGCCCCTAACCATACAACGGTACTTTATGCAGCCCAGTTGGAGATAGAGACAGAGAGGGAGAGCTACAAGTGAAGGGCTGGATGTGCCCTTCTCTGTGGCCTTTCTTTACAAACACAATTCTGCACAAGTACATCTGAGGCCCTTCTTTACTACAGCCAAAATTGAAGAGCAACCTGCATATGAATGCAAAAGAAATATTGAATTCATGACATGAGTGAAAAACATGACATTGTGGGAAGTGAGGGCTTCTGGGCTTACGTTCTGCTTCAGTGCCTGTATACTTCGATCCTGCGAAGTATGCTATAGCTATCACATGCTTAAACCGCTTCTAAAGTGTACTTCTTGTTGTAAAAGCACTTTTCTAGCCCTGGTCTGTTGGTTTTAGCACTGGTCCTTTGGACCAAGGGGCCAGTGCTATGACAACGAACCAAGGATTCAAGAATGGCATTTTCACTATGATAACCTGTTGAAAAGGGCAACCCATTAGGATTGTCTCCCCAAAAGTACGCAAACACCATGCCCAAGGTAGCGCTTGATGAGCATCACATGCAGATGAGGCACGAGACTGCAGGCCATCCTTGAAAGCAGCCCATGTCTGGGCTTCGGCACCGGTAGGCAGTAGTATCCTAGCCTAGAGACCTGACAGCCCCCCATGTGGTGCATGTAAGTGACATGTGCTGTATGTCTATTCTATTGATGTGCTCCCCCTTCCCTTCCAACGTGGGACTAGCAACTCAAACATGCCTCTCCCTTCAACTATGCAGGCTGGGACTGCAGTAGAGACTCTGCCCCTCACATTCACCCAACCAGCTTGGTAGCCTCTCTCGGTCCCTTGTCCCAGCCCAACCCCAATTTTAGCAGCTCAGAGCAAGAACTGCAGCTCATCTTCCCAAGCTTATTACCTTGGTCCATAAGATCCGTAGCCCAAGAACAGCGCAGCTGTACCTAGCAACTGGGATGCTCAAGCCATAGCCTTCCCGTACATAACTTTTATTACCCCTCATCCAATACTGCACATCCTATACCCCCTAAACTCCGCTCTCGTCGTCTTAGCTCTCAGTATCGGCCTCTTTCAACACACACTAACCAACTGGTTGGAGTCATGTGGCACGTGCTGCACGGTTTGAGGGCTGTGCAGTGATCAATCGTATATCCTATAACCCCTGCTGCATGTTGTATACAAGAGCCCACACATCCTATGTCACCAGCTCCGATTATGCTTCAGGTCTTTCCGCATGGTTGGGAACTAATTGGGGACAGGCAGGGGGGCAGGAGGAGGAGTGCTATACCCTTGTCACTTTTTCCTTGCCTCTAATGGCAGCGAGATATACATGCATACAAACACAAGGTGCAACCTGATGCCTTGTTTGGTGTGCCATCGCAGGACAAGGCAACCTGGTATAAGTTCCTCCAAGCCTAAATACATGGAGACTCTACCAGGTTGTGTTGTTCAACCCTAGGCAGGAGACTGCGGTCCAAGTGTGATTATCTGGACAAGGTAAGCGCTCCGTGTGACCTTAGAACCCTTCCCACAACCCCACGCTGGAGAACAATACAAGGTCTCCCTGCGTAGATCTCTTTCTCTCTCTCTCTCTCTATCTGACTATCTAAACATGGGTTTGAGCTGCCATGTCACTGTAACGTAGTCATGTAGAATACAACACTGTAAAACGGACTAATTGGGAGTTGAGGATACTGTACAACTTCTGTGCAATGGAGCTGCAGCAGACAGAAGGCACAAGTCCCCCAGTCTTGCATACATACTAAGTTAAGCAACCCTAAACCCACCTCCCCTGCTGTCACTGGCAGATTAGCACTGGGCAGCGATGCCTACACTGCCAGACTCCACAGGGTGGAGGTTAGCATTGTGCATGAAGCAGCATCAGACAGCACTCCCTCAGCCATAATAGAGGCTAGCTAGCCATGTGAATTGCCATATAGCAATATAGGTCCACATCATCATTTGCACTCGTGCGCTGAAACACCAAGAGAGAATTGGGCCTTGCGTAAGGCCTTACCATACCTTCTGAATACTTTGCTATAGCTTACAATAGGCCTGGGTTGGAAACCATCCATCGCACTCACTAAGCCCTAAACCACCCACAGGCCTGGCTGTTTACTATTCGTCAAATTGAGATGCCATACCCAGGGACCTTACGTTTTAAGCAGAGGTAGGCTCCAGCTGCTGTAATAACTGTTCAAGGTTCTGGATGAGGCCATTGCAGGTAGGAGCCCCCTACGAATTACAATGAGTGCGTCATCCATATGCAGGAAGGGTCTGTGTGTCCCCACTGAACCCCCTCCCTCAACCATCAACCCTAATAATCGTGAATCAGTTTCCAGTCATTAAACCCTCTCCTTAGGCAGTACACGGGTGCACAGACTATACACTGCCCAGCTGGCTCTACATGAACCATGTCGTGCAGAGGAAGCACCAAAGGCCTGTGTATGAAGGTTCTGGACACAGGCCAGCTTTTCTGTTCCTGTCCTGTTGCCCGTGTCAGCGTTTTAGGTCATTGTATGCATGCACTAAACAGCAGTTAGACAATAGCTCCCCGGATCTATCCCTCAAGAAGTGTCCATTGGCATCTCGGAACGCCCCTTGTCCTCCTCGCATCGGGCAACTCAAGTGGCCTTTTAGTACCGCTCATATGCAGTGCTACTGCTACTGCTGCTCCCGCAGCTATTGTTGTTGAGCCGGTACTGCCACAGCAAGCGCAGCTTCATCTAAAATACTGCTAGAGGGAAGAAGAAGAGCTACATGTATGGCCTGCATGAATCATCGTGTGCAGAGAAAGCACAAAAGATGATCCCACACAGGTCATCGATGTTGCCCCAGGTTCCCAGCCGGTGGCTTTTAGGTCACAATACCTGTACCTAACACGATAACCAAAACCCCCCCGATCCATTCCTTGTTATAATGCTCATCTGGCAATCACGACCCCTGCGATTCATAACTAGTTAATGACATTGTCCAATGTCTTGTTCAAGCCATCATTGTAACTAAATCTTAGCCTGTGGTCTTCATCAATAGACCACTCCGATGAAGTGTTTCAACCTGAGTCTTAGTCTGTGGTCCTTGTGGCGCCAGATCAAGTGGCAATTTCTAATGCTTCCATGCACACCTACAGCTATTGCCAAAGCTTATTGCTGAGCACCTGCTGCCAGAACAAGCGCAGCTACATCTAAACATTTCAGACACGAAGAGGAAGAAGTAGAGCGACATGTATGGCCTCCAGGAAATATCTTCTGCAAGAGGAAGCAGAAGACAGATTCCAGACAGGCCATGCATGCTGTTCCAGGTTTGCAGCCCATGTCTGGGTTTTAGGACACAGTACGTAAGCATGAATATACACGGGAGAAGCGAATGGTCCCATTCGCTTCTTCATTGAGGATCGGCAGAGGTGATGAATTGATATACATTCTATTTACACACAGCTCTCATCGGGGGACTGAAGTTGCTTGGTACTCATGCGATATGCAGTGGTACCGCTACTGCTACTCTTACTGCCACTGCAAGCAGCAGCAGCAGCCAAGCAGGGGCCAGCAGCAGCAGTAGCAGCAGCACCAGCTGTTGCCAAGCAGTGTCAGTGCAAGTGTCAGAACATGACACCCACACACAGCAGAAGGAAAAAGAAGAAGAAGACTTGTGCTGAGCTGGTTCGACGCTTGCGGGGGCAGAACCTCCCCTGCACTCACAACTCTAATGACCTGCATGTGAGTGATTTATGATGCAGCATCAACGGTAACACTGGCTGCTTCTCCGCACATATCTTTCACTCATTGCTTATCATACCAGTGAGAGAGTAGGCCCATTCTAGTTTCAACAGCAAAACGCAGAGGGAGAACACCCCACAAAGAGAATTAGCAGTTGCACCCTTACTATAAGCTTCCTGACACTAGCAAACCCTAAACCCTAACTGACCTTGATTCTTGGAGGTCCTGGATTGTCCTGTCTTAGTTGTGGATGAACTGTACTGCCTTGGTTGTGGAAGGTTTGCATTGCCTTAGTTGAGGATGCACTCCAGGAAGATCGCAATAGGGACATCCAGTGTGTATGGTGTCCAACGATCCTGAAAAGGAAAAAAGGAGAGGTATGCATAGCTGATTGGGAGACAGTATTATAGGGGGACAGAATCTGAGCTGCAGTCCCATCCCTTGTCATCCAAAGATGCAACTGTGCCTAGGATGTGTCCCCTAAAGGTTCTGGGAAGAGAGACCTAAACCCTCAGTGCAAAGGACATGTGTCTTCAGCAACAACTTGCCCAACTAGCGTAGTACTCCACCAGTGCATGCATCTTATGGACGAGCAATTGTGCAATTTCCTGCTGCTTTTCTGTTGTGCTTGCCTACAACGACGACCAAGTCCACTGTTGCTGTGCGTACGTCCTGCTGCTACAGCAGATGCCAGTAGTAGAATTTATGAAGTGCCATAGCAAACGTTGTAGGCCCTGCTGCACCTACTGAGTGAGGCTGTCATGAAGACAGCAAGGTGGAGTCTGGTGCCACCAGCCAGCATCCTTTACCATCCATGTGACTGTTGAGCAATGCAGGCATTGTGGCCTTGCCTGGGGGCGAGCTGTGATAGCTACAGGAACCTCTTGATGCCTGTTACAGGCATAAGCAGCCTCAGCAGGTAGCACCTTTAGAGTCCCCACCAGCATCCTCACCTTATGCGGGTTGACAGCATGGCCTGCAAAGCAGTGCCAGGTCGCCATTGGCTTCAGCGTTGACAGTCGTATGCCAATCACAAGATTGGAACGCATGAGACTGAGCTGTGCTGCTTCACTGTTGGAACCCCTGCTTAGGTGTAGTATGTATCTACACCCAGGAAGCCATGGCTCATTCCCGGGGGACCAAAGAGAAGCTCAACGCATTGCATCCTCTTTGCTCAGTCGCATGAGTTGGTGCCAGAGGGGAGCAGGGCAATTGATGCTTCACCAAGCGGTTGCCAGCCGTATGCAAGGGTTTCCAGCGCCGGGCTCTGATGCAGACCAACGGAAGGAAAGGCTGCAGGCAGCAGCAGCGGCACGTTAGCAATGTATTTCGATTTGAAATAGAATCAGCTAACATCGTCATCGTTTCATGAAGACGATCTGGCTAGGGAACTCCAGGCCTATATATTTCAGTGAAAGTGCCGTGCCTAAACCCTTAACTTGCAAGAGATGGTAAGGACGGTACGCCCGGGAAACTGCACATGAGCTGCCTGGATGTAGGATTTTTTGCCTCGTATTCCACTAGAGATGCGACACAGGGGAGAACTGTCGCTCCAAGGCCCTTCTGTCGCCTGTACGTGGTGGTGCGTGGGGCTTACCTTGATTCTGAGCCGACAAGCTCCGGTAGGGTAGTGCCAGGGTTTGTAGCTTTCCCTGCTCATTAAGACTGGCAGGCCTGCGGGAAAGATCCTTGGTTATTGTACGATCACACAATGGAGGTCTTACGCTTCAATCCGATGTACGATCGTCGTTGTAGTGAAAGTGTGCCTATAGCATTCAATAACTGACCTTGACTGTTGGCCAGCTTCACGCACGCCTGAGCCCTTTCGTGGTGCGGAGAGATTCAAGCACGTTGCAGCAACCGTTAACTGAAACAAGGGCGGATCGGTGTACTGAGACTATCTGGGAGTGTACGAAGGCCGGCCCAGACGGAAAGATGCAGCCGGCTGTTTGCCAGAATGAAGTCAGCCAGCAAGACAGCTATCGTAAACCTGCAGCTGCTGCGTGGAAAAAACAAACCAGTTTTAACGTCCGGGTCCAAGACCGGAAGTCAGACTGACTCATCGGACGGCCTTGCGGCGACGGTGTTGCCCAGTTGATCAGACCGTTAGCCCATTGAACAGACGAATCCATTGTATAGGTAACGCGGATACCTGTAACCTTTTCTTGAGAGGCCCCGGCTAAGGGCGGCGAGGAGACCGGGACTCGAACACCGGATCTGAGGATTCGAAGTCCTCTGCTCTACCAATTGAGCTACCCCCCCTTTATTTTTTTTTGGAGCTAAAGACAGGAAGCACATGGAGCGAGTGCTATTGCAGGCGACGGGGCAGCCGGCGGACACATTGTGGCGCCGGAGGTCGGCATCCGGCTGCCACCCTGCAACCCCCGGCGCCGTGCCAGCGCATCCGACGACCGCCCGTGGGTGGGGCACGTGCGGGGGCACGGGGGGCAGCCAAGGTAAGCGGCGGAGGGCCTCAGAACTGCGACCCAGCCGTACGCGGTCGCGATGTGCCACCGGAGAAGCAGAGTGTCCCGATGACCGACCGGGGGCGCTGTGCCTGCCTGGGGCCGGGATTGCGGTTGTCAGCGCCCTGGGCCGCAACTACTGCTGAAGTACTAATACGTTGGAGGGGTCTACATGATGTACTATGCTGATAGATAGCTGCACGTCCAATCAATGAATGTATCTATGTTTGTCTGTTTCTATCTTTGTTTAATATGACAGTCCCTTTCATCTTATCCATGAGTCCCTGTGGTCTTTCTCCTGCTCATAATGCCCTCCCCACACCTCCCAAACAACTTCCTTGGCTCCAGCGCCCAGCCCCTACATACCACGCCCAAGCATGTGTATGTTTGTCTTTAACAGCATGCCTGCCAAACACAGATAAGTGCTATGTTTGGTATGTCTAATGCTATCGTGGGGGAAAGTTACAGAGGCAGAGGGCCAAGTATATGCAACAGCAGGCCTGCTTTATTTTTACATATATCACCCGGTCATAAACATATTAACAGCAAGGTGCGGCAGCAGCATTGTAAGAGAATTGGAATTTGATCATAAGGCAGATACTATGACGAGGGCATGCAGATTACAGATTACAGATTACAAGTTGGCCCCACACCGGGGGCACACAACCGCCCACTTTCATGTGGAGGCTGCAAATTTGAACAGACTTGTGAAAGTACACCGATGCGTTCTCGCATGGCTGTACCGCGTTTGCTGCTGCTGCCGGCACTCGCACGCGCAGCATTGCAAATGCCCTCGCTTGATTGCTTTGTAGCGAGGCCGCAATCTGTGCAATTGGCACTGTTACGTCTGCTGCTTGGGCTTACCAAAGTTTGCCAGTTGACATGCAAAGATTTTACTACATCTGAAGGCAACATGAAGCTCAAGGTGTACAAATCTACAAAATGCATTAATACTATCATGTAACTGGTTCTCAGTATCGGTCTCTTTCAACACACACTTACAAACTGGTTGGAGTCAAGTGGTGGGTGCTGCACGGTCCGAGGGCTGGGCAGTGATCTATGTCATATATTGATACCATTATGTAAGCGGCCCACTCTATTTGGAGCCAGCTTGTATTAGCCCTGTGCTTACATGATACCAAGAAGAGGAAGGAGAGTTGCCGCGGGCTGCTTGGGGGACTGAAGGGAAAAAGCCTCCACTTGATGCCACTTGATGCCAGTTGATGCCAGAGATTCGTGTTTGGTACATCATCCTCGAAAAGACAATTGCCAGCAGGGTGTTCGATATGACCCTTTGCTAATGGTAGAGGCCCCGAGGCCAGGTCTCCTGACCTCAGTTGCCTCTCCCTTTACCTACGCAGGCTGGGACTGTGGAAGTGGCTCTGCCTCAACTAGCCTGGCATAGGTATTCTTCTTCTTTGACCTTTGCTGCCAGGCAGAGAGGGAAATGGCCTGCTAGGCTACTGCACAAGACCCCTCCCTTCAATGGCCGGAGGTGTGTGCCCTCTGTTCCTGCAAAGGCCACAGACTCATGATACCAAGTACTATGGAATGGGAATGTACTCTGCCAAGGCTCCTGTTGATTGGAAAAGGCCAATGGGCTGCGTCGCTGCTGCCACTTAATCCTGTTGAAGACAGAGATAGCCAACAGCAAGCAGTATGCTAAAGTAAGAAAGCAAAGAGTTTATGGTATATGAAGATATCGGCTGTATGTGTCTGTGTGCAGTGCTTGTGCCCTTAGTAACATGCAACTAAGCAGACCGTGTTATACAGGAATGGCATCCACAGCAAGCCTGGCTGGCGACTATTTTGTCATCATAATTCCATGTGACTGAAAGAGACCCCATTTTGAATACCTACTGTGTGAGCTAGGGAGCGCAAATAGTACGTACTAAGTGCAATTTCGATAGCATGTATGCTGCCTTGGGGCAGATGGTTTCCCCCTCCCCACATACCTCAGAGGCGTCTTGAGAGTCAACATGGGCAGGGGTGCTTTGGCTTGAACATTCACAACACTCTAGCTTATTTTAGTCAGCTAAATCCGGTACAGCCCCACGGTTCAAGGGATTGGACAACTCGGACAGATGTCCTTGACATACGACACCGCGTTTCTGTGCGAAAGGTCCCCAAACCTGGGATAGGGTTCCGAGTAGAGGACTAGATCGCGGTATAAAAAAAATGGTCCCAGGATGATGCGGTAGCTGTCCAATCTGATGGTCAGAATTGGCCGAGGGCAGCACCAGGGCGAACATTTTCACCATACAACCACCATGCAGTCAAAAGCACAACTGCATGCAGTATATCTGCTTTTGCAAGAGCTCCATCTTACGAGATCGGTGAACAGGCAAATGCATACACCCATGCATCTAACTATGATCAAAATGAGCTGAGTCCAATCTTCATTGGTCGGGTGCAGGAGTGAGCTCGGAGAGATCGACCCGTGGGTCCGGGACCCACTCAATGGCAGTACACCGTACCGCAGCAAACGCAAGGCCTCATAGGCATAGCAGACTGGAGCAGCTTTTACTGTAGTGTGTTACACCTTTACCACGCTTTTGCCCATGCCTATTCGCCATCGGTGAAATGGACCCAACGACTTTTCAACTTTTCGGGGGCAGTCATAACCTAGTGGCCCGTCCGCTTTCAACAGAGCCAGCTCTTGTTCCTTTGCTGAACATGCGCAAAACAGCATCCATGTTGTTGTCGTAAATGTGGGACTCCTCATCCCGAGGCCGCTTGACTCTTGGACTACCGAGGCCTTGACCCCATCGGCCAACTGACTGCACCACAGCTCTCCCGCCGATGCATCGCCATGACCCGTATTGCACTGCTTCAACTGATACTGATCATATCAGTGCTAAATTCCGCTGCTTCTTACGGTACGTGCTGCATGCGGAAGTAGTTGGCCACAGCTGAGACAGCCATGCAGCAGCAGTGGAACAGCGACATTAAAATATCACAGCATAAAGCTAGGATGACTCTTCCCGCCTGTAATGTTAACCTCACCCACGCAGCACGCATATGAGGTGGAAGGGGCACATACCTTTACGGTCCACTCTGTGTCAATGCAACAAGGAGCGTCTTGACCTGTGCTGGAACCCTAGCTAAGCTAGACCCCAATGCTGTTTTGTCCGACCTTCTTTGGTAGTTTCTGTTCTAAAAAGCCTTGTAATCCTAAAGAAGTCTTACTCCCGTGATTAAGCTTCTCGTGCTTTACCATTCCAATGCCATGCAGGAGCACTTGCACAGGCAGCAGCTCAGACAGCAACAGGAGAAGCACCAGCAGCTGCAGTAACAGTCGCAGCATATAGAAGAACCACAGTGGCTCAGAGCCCGGGAAATATACATTCAGCATCAGCAACAACAACAGCAGCAGCAGGAGGAGGAGGTTCA
>OY744510.1:3956795-4017381 GCA_963556185.1 Pseudopediastrum boryanum | reverse complement strand
GGGAGCACAGAAAGTGGAGGTGATTGCGTGTTACAAGGGAGGGGCGGGGGTGGGGGTGTCGAGTGGCAAAAAGGCGGATGCAGTTAGGATGGGGCGGCGGGGGGGGGGGGGTCCGGGTGGCAAAAGGCGGATGCAATTAGGATGGGGCCGGGTGGGGTGGGAGTGTGTGGCGGAAGGGGGGGAGGTTTCGGGTGGCGGAGGGGTGGCGGTCCGATTGGCAGAAAGCGGATGCAGAATAGGATGGGTGATGCAGAAGGTGGAGGGTGGTGGAAGGGAGGGGGGGGCATCAAATTGCAAGGAAGGTCGAAAGGGGGGTGAGGGGGAAGGGAGGGCTGCACCGAGGGGACACGGGACAACAGGAGGGGGAGGCCACAGGAGTGGGAAGAAGGTAGTAAGTTGCCATAGGGGGATTGGCAGCTGTGGTACACAAGATTGTGCAGGTGGTGGTGGTAAAGGATAACCAGGTTGGGCAAGGGAGATGTATGGTTAAGGTTAGTGTTTGGGATGGGAGGTAGCAAGGAGAGACCAGGGAGTTGGAAGGGGAGATGGTGGTGGAAGGGACAGGATTGAAGAGAGAAGAGGGGAAGATGAAGAGCAGAAACGGCTTGAAAGAATATTCCCCCGGGCATGATAGGGGGGAAGGGCGGCAGGGGAGAATGAGGGGTGCAAAAGGGGAGGAGGATGGGGGTGAAAGGGGGCAAAGGAAGAGGGGGAAGGGGTGCAGAAGGGAAGGGTGTGCAAAGTGGGTGCTGAAGGAGAAGGAGTTGAGAGAAAGGCGAATGTGTTGTGGAAGCAAAGGGGTGAGCTTCGAGCAGTGAGGGAGGGAAGGAAGGGGGGATATTGGAGGGAGGGGAAATGCGGGAGGAGAGGGGGGGTGGGAGAAAGAGTGGGGAGATGGATGGATGTGGAAGAAAGTATGTTGACTGGGGTGGAGAGATTGGCCAGGCAAGGGGAGAAATGGGTGGGTGGGGCGGAGGGAGGGAGGGTGATGGATATGTGACTGGAAACAGGTCATAGAGAGGGGTGTAAGAATAAGGGTAGGGGGGAAGGAGAAGGGGGAGGGCAAAGGGCAAGAAGGTAGGGGGAGAGGGAAGAGGTTTATAAGGAGCAGGATGGGGAAGGGCTTGGAACGGGGGTGTTAGGGAGGGTTTTTTTAATATCTGCAGTAGTCCATTGTTGATTTGGCTTCACTCTGAGCTAATTAGCACGATCCATCGACTGATGGCCCTTAGTTGTTGTCTTGCGGGCGACACTAGCAAAAGAAATAGCAGTGAATACCATTTCCCTTTTTCTGAAAACAATCCTCTTCATGTATGGCCCAATCAATGGACCGACAGTTCTCAGCTCATCGCAACTTTTTGCGCGAGATAATGGGTCTTGCCTAATATCATCTATATGTTAATTAACTGAGTGTACCGTATAGACTTTGAATGAAGAGACGTTGTTATCTTTTTCTTGGTCGTCGCTTCTTGCCACTTTTTTCTTGGCCGTCTCTTCCTGGATATCTCGCGATAACTTCGGAGTTCGTCGTTTCTGCAAAACTTGAGTTTCCAGGCCCGTCTCATTGTAGAAATTTTGGTAGTATTCACATTTCATTCAACTTTTGAAACCATCATTTAAATATCATTATTCATTTGAATTTGATATACTGTTGCCTTGCAGGCAGTGCAGGTGAAAGAAAGTCGAGTGAAGGTGCCTTTTCTGTTTCCTTGGGAACAGCCAGTAATTAAAGAAAAGGGGGTGCCAATTGGTTTCATCAAAGAGCAGCCTATTATATCTGATAAGGACGTAGCCGTCAAAGTTGGATCGGTCAAAGTAATGCCTGATTTACTCAGTCAGATGTTGAAGAACAAGGAGCAGCCGATTAAAGTAGGTCTGATTAAAGAGATTCCATTCATTATGGACAAAGAGGCTGTGATCAAAATCAAACCAATTAATGCGATTGGGGAGGTGATCATTCCAGAGAAGAAGATTGCGGCAGTACAGCCGATCAAAGTACAGCCGGAAGTCAAACAGGTGGAGAAGAAGGTCAAAGTCGTACCGGTCAACATTGCGCCGGAGGTGTTGACCAAAGTTGAGAAGCAGGTCAAAGTTCAACCGATTGCGCAACAGCCAGTCAAAGTTATCCCGGAGAAGTTTATATGGGTGGAACGAATTGACCAGGGTTTAGTAAAAGCAGTACCAGAGAAACCCTTGAAAGTAGCTCCGATTGTACAGCAGCCGGAAAAGGTATTGGTCAACAAACCGTTGGAAGTCAAACCAGTGGTTGACCAGGTCAAAGTTGTGAAGAAGGCTCCGTTGGAGGTGACGCCGGTCAATGCGGGAGGTGAAAAGGCGGATCTTTTGCAGAAACCGTTGCAAGTTGCTCCTGTGACAGATTTAATGAAAAAGGTGGTACAGCCTGAGCTTAAGGTGAGGGTGTTGAGAAGGAAAGGGAAGGGAAGGATAGAGAGGCATGGGGTGTCGGACAGGAGGGAGGGGAAGGGGGGTATGTGGGAGGGAAGGTGGCTGGTGACACAGGTTAAGGTATAAGGCAAGAAGCTGTTTTGGCAGAGAGCTTGGTAGCTTTGGGCCTTTGACAGATGTTGTAGATAAGGTGGTTGTGGTGCAGACTGAGGTTAAGGTCAAGGTTGGGGCTAAGATAACGGGATGGAGGCAGCAGCGGGTGAAGTTGGATTAGAGAATTGGGTTTAGCAAAGACCTTTGCAGACTGTTCCAGTTAAGATTATATGGAAAAGGCGGTGCATCCTAAGTTTGATCTATAGCTGGGAGGAGAAGGAACGGTAAGGATATGGGGCTTGGGGTCCTTTTTGGTATATAGAAGGGACTAGTATGCACAAACTGGATGGTGCACTGGTTTTGATTTGTGAGGTAGGTGGGGGGGGGGGGGGGGGGCACAAGTGTAGCGTTTTCTTAACTGGACCTCCAAGCAACCTTCTTGGCATCAAACTAGACCGGGGGTGTTCCTGGTCAACTTGGAGGGGGGAGTGGGACCGTCCAGAACCTACCTCGCCTTCAGTTATACAGAAGGATTGTTGCTTGGAGAGCCAATTAATATAATCGTTGTGTGAACCATCTGGTAAATCTCTTTTAATGTTTGTCCATGCAGGTCGCGCCAGTCAAAAACCTTCCTGAGTCAGCGATCAAACAGGTGATCCAACCACCACTAACGGTCAAACCTATCAAGCAAGAGCTGGTCAACACAGTCAAACAGCCGGAGCTTAAAGTCAAACCAGTAGATAGCGTGGGAAAAGGGGTGCTCCGGGCGGTCAAACCGGTCAAGACCATTGAGACCAAGACATCTGCTAGCAGCAATACGGGCGGCACTGTGCCACAGGCAGTACTTCCGGCAGCGGAGTTAGCGAGAACGCAAAGCAGCAGCAGCAGCAGCAGTCAGGCCTTAGTAAGGGGGAACACGTATGCAACACCTTCAGACAGCAGCACCTTCTTATGGCTTGATCTGGACGCACCTGCTGGTGACGCGGCTGGTGAGACTACTAGTGACACTGGTGACACATTGGGTGACGCTGGTGACAGCACGGGTGACGTTACCGTGCAGCTCGGTGAATCAGATGTAGCGTCTGGTAGTGGTCAAGGAGGACGTATATTGCCGCCGTTGCCCGAGATAGGAAAAGAGGCACAAGTGGTTCTAGCAGATGCAGAACCCTATTCTTATGAGGAGGTTATGGATTGGGATGAAGTGGGGTTGGCAGAGGGAGAGACGGGGGTGGATGCCTTGACCGATGATTGGAGCAGTAGCAGCAGTAGCAGCAGTGGTAGCAATGGAGTTGGGGTGGTTCAGCAGTCTTGGGCACCAGGGGCAAGGCGGTTGCTTCTAATGGGTGGGGAAGGAAGCAGTCTGCAGCAGCAACAGCAACATCAGGAACAGCAGGAACAACAGCAGCAGCAGCAACAGCAGCAGCGGCAGCAGGAGGGAGAGGAGGAGGAATTGGGGAAGCAGCCGCGGGAAGATGCACAACGGCAGTGGCCGGTGGAGGGGCATCGGGTGTGGTGGGGGATAGGAGGGGCGGTTAAGCCAGCCACCAGCGCTACTACCAGCATCAGCAGTAGCGGCAGCAGCAGCAGCAGCAGTGAAGCTGTCAGTGGAGATGCTATGACCAACCCAACCAGCAGCAGCGGCAGTCCCAGTGGGGATACGGTCGTTGCAGTCACTTGAGTCATGGATGGCAGTGTGTCGGCAGCAGCAGCAGGAGCAAGGGGAGGAGGAGCTGCCTTACTCTTCATGACATGCCATAGCAGAAGTGTCATGGGCTCCACAGCAGATTGTGTTGCCTACGCCTCAACTTCATGTAAGGTAGCAGCAGAAGCAACTTCACCCCCCCCCCCCAGGCAAACAGAAACGCGCCAATTTTGAGTATGCACAATTGTTATGCTGGCCTGGCTTTGATTTGTATAATTGTCTATGCTGGAAGCTTCAGACCTTCGCTGCTGCCTGACTACCATATCATGTGATGTAGATTGCACATTCTTGAGCGGGGGCTAAACCGCCCTTTGCAGCATGGTCCGTGCCATTGAGGAAAGGACTGGGAAAATGCTGCCAGTGTGGCGCCTTACTCTGTATCCCTTTGGGTTTCAGGGGGTTTGCAGGTAGGGTTTAGTGTTAGGTAGGCTCCTAAACCCTAAGCCTGAAGAGCAGGTATGGGGATATTTAGCTTGTAGGTGGGTGATGACATGTTGTTTTGCAAAGTGCACATCATTTGTAGCAAATGGCATTTTGCTTGTTTGATGTGATAGTGCGTTCAGGAGATAGTACTGGGGGGCCCTTGTGGGTGGGCTAGGTGTGTGCCTTGCAGAATTCCATAGGTGTAGTGCACAAGTTGATCAAAGGGGGAAAGTGATGCAGGTGCTAGTGGATCCTTGTATGCTTCAGTAGGTGAGGGAGAGGGGCGGGGGGCAAAGTTGGTCTTTCATGAACCCCCCCTTCCTCCTGCTAGTAGGAGTCGATTTCGTGCGATGGTGTGTTGGCTTGTGGTCATAATCTAGGTGTTAATGATGTCAACACCATATGTGCGATTGTTGCATGCTGACTGCTGTCTGTGCTGTTTCATGCTCCGGCAAATGTCTAAAGGCGCCATTTTCATTGCTTCCGTGCCATGCTGTCTTTTGCTGGCTCAACATGCAAGAGAGGAAGAACTACGCAGAGAAGGGATGAAAATCCTTCTTGCAAAGATCAATGGAGTAAGCCCTGCCATACATGCTGTGTTTGGCTGGCTGAGCATGAGTATGTAATCGTAATCGTAACCCGAAGAGACAGCTGCAATTACTTGGCTGGGGCTGGGGATGGTTCGGGTTTAGCACCCTCTGTGCAAGTACCACACCCTATTGCTGTGTCCATTGTCTGCCGCACCGGCAGAATGACAATTGCATCATCTGTGAAGACAAGATTCTGTTTGGCTTTATTTGTAGGGCTTTGGATGACTCGCGTCCTGAAGTGATCGCTCTAAGATCTCGGAGTTAGAAGTCGGAATTGCAGGCAAACTTGGCCAATCGGCCTGGACTGCATCCTGCATCTTTGTAGAACTCAAAGCACCTACTTTTTGGGGGCAGGTCAACAGTGTGGCATCCTGATATGGCATGTGCTGCGTACCGGTATTCAAGCAGGCTGCTGAATTTAGTTTTGATGCCCCCTCGAGCTCGTACTCAGGTGTTCCTTGATCCTGCTGCCTCCCCACCACCCATGTGTGATGGACGGTGGGGCAGGTTTTGGGTTCTAGTGGGGTTGTTTGTTTCCCCTTGGTGTGCACGCCATTGCATCTAGCCGCAGCTTGTGTGTGGCAAATCTACCATCGGTTGTGTGGCTTGGTGATTGTGATCAGGAGCCGTGTGTTTATGGCCTAGGTTTGGTTGGCCGTTGGCATAGCTGGTCTTGCGTCTCAACTGATTGATTAATTGAATGCTTTGTGTGTGACCTTCTTAATTTGCTGTACCAGCAATTAAGTTTAGTCAATGCATGCGCTTACTCCATAGCTGCTTGGTTGCATAAGGGCATGATTACCAGATTACCAAGTAAAGTAGGTCCGATCGCATAAGCTTATTACCGCCTGAGTTACTCAACTGGCTATCATTGCAGAGGACCAGTGGTTGAGGTTCTCTTGGGGTGTAGGGCATAATACTTTTTATGATATGTCATGACCATAATCCTTAGCTGACCCCGGGGGCAATTTTAGAGATTGGGGACATGGGTGCAGTGATGTTCGCTTGATTGATTGAAAGCTTTTGCTGCAGGTTAGCATAAAAAACCAAAGGGCATGGAGCTTCAAGCACCCACTCAGCACATTGACAGTGAGAGAGAGAGCGCTGCGGCAAAGAAAGGAGAAAAGCCCCTTCTTGCAGCAGTTCTTCTCAGCCACATGGAACATCAGTCGATCGCGCCCCTTTCCAAGCCTGACCATGAGTAGCATGTTTGCATATCTATCTGTGGCAGGTCAGGGAAGCACCATAGGCCCAGGGTTTCAAACTAGTACTGCCTTCAGAGGCAACTTTGGGCTGTTGCATGCAAGTTTGCAGTAGAGAGGGCTTTATTAGATCAGTGACAACACTTGTAAATATAAGCGCTTGTGTCCCTGTGCTTTTAAATTTTTGTTTTGTTTGTTTGTGTCCCTGCGAGTTGCGTACACAGGGACGCATAAGCTCTGACGCAGGGTTGCATAAGCTCTGACGCAAAGGGAAAACAAATAATCCTATGATCCAAATAGAGGTTTTGAAGAGATCACTGCATTGCAAGCCAAACATCTGCCATGAGGTATTGAGGGCAGAAGCTGGTGTTAGACCTCTATCTAGCTGGTTGGACCAGAGGAAGGTTGAATGGTGGTTCAAATTACAGCAAAAGGGTACTACTAGCCTTAGCAGGCAGGCACTTGAAGCATCTTGGCCAAGCCACAGGAATTATACTTCTTGGCAGAAGAGGTTCAATAAACTCAGGGCTGAACTAGGCATGCAGGAGGAAACCTTACAAGCAAGAGTGAGAGAGGGACACCTACCTAGCTTCAGGGCATATGTCAGGTGGAGCATATATGAAAGAGACAGGGCTGTTCGGGAAGAGGGGGCTAGGAATAAATCTACTTTAGCGACATACATGCAGCATTACAATGACGATATCAATTATTTCAAGCCGCAGCCATATCTGTGCACAGGCCCTCTAAGCAAAGGCATGGAACTCATTATGCAGCTGCGTGCAGGTATTCTTCCTCTCAATGCTATGACAGCAAAATTCGGTAGGCAGAGCGCTAGCAGGCAAAATGCACGTAGGGAGTGCTGCAAGTCCTGTGATCTTGGCCCTGAATTGGGAGGTGAAGTTGAATCTCCTGAACACTTCTTGTTTGACTGTCCTGTTTACCAGGCACAAAGGCAAAAGCTGTGGGAGAAGCTGACTTCTGACCCTGATGTTGCTGCAAGATGTCAGATATTGGATGGCAAATCTGATGAGGAGAAGCTGCATAGCATGCTTAATGAAGAGTTCTGGGGTGTAGACGTCGATGAGGAGTCTGGCTTAGTATATGGCCCTTTCAAGCATGCATTTAAGTGTATAGCTAAATATGCTGCAGCTGCTTGGAAGATTAGGAATGCTTATGCTCACCCTTCTGATGTGGCGTGAGGTCCAACCAATGGGGTTTGTTACCAACTATTGCTTGCACCCGGGCTTACAAGCCCTCCTTGCTTTCTTAAGTAGGAGGGAGGCTCTTACCCCCATTGGGGCAGTGGAGGTTTTGGGTGATTTTGACCTAGCTGCTGGACCTCATGTCTAGGCATATATATGTTGTCATACATGTCGAAGTTTACCCGTATTCTGTTCCACCTCGTTGTTCTTTGTGACAGCTTGAGGTGCGGGGCCTATGGCACTTATTGCTATGGCATATCATGAAATGTAATAATAATCCTATGCTCAGAGGCAAAGGAAGACAAAGAGTCTAAATCATCAGATGGAAAAAAGTTGCGTCCGCCGGGACTCGAACCCGGGCCTGGTCCGTGGCAGGGACCTATCATACCCCTAGACAACGGACGCGTGAAGCTCTGAACGCTTATGATGGTCTGGTGCTAATATAAAATATATACCAAAACAGGTTTTAACAAAAACCTGGCCCAACACATAACAAACAAACAAACAAAAATTTAAGGTGCGGCAACCGCAAAGGGCTGCTATCCTCGAATCTAATCCTCGAATCTAATCGAACCCATAAACAAACAAACATTTCTTGTTAAGACAGCTCCCCATAATTCACGGTTTTGATCCCCTGACACATGTTCATTTTGTTCCTCATGGCTGTATGCATTCTGTGCTTGCTCTTTATCACAGGCTTCCTACAGCTTGAGGTGCGGGGCCTATGGCACTTATTGCTATGGCATATCATGAAATGTAATAATAATATCACAGGCTTCCTACTGGCTCTTTATCACAGGCTTATCATACCTGCTTATTAGCCGAACGGAACCACTTGGCGCCCGACTGCCGGATTTCAGGTTCCTTTCTGTTACGGCCAAACACAATGCTACGAACGCACTGGCGCTGTTGAATACATCAAAAACTTGCATCTTCCACTGAAACCAGGTCATGCAAGTTTGTCACCCCACCGGTGACACCAGTGACCCACCCTGAAAATGCAGCAGACCACCCCAGAATGCACCCCACAGTGTCAGAATGCACAAAGCAAAAAAGCTGGATGGCATTGACATGTTTGACATGACAACAACAACAAACATTTAAGGTGTGGCAACCGCAAAGGGCTGCTAGGTCGAAACGACCAAACACACCATCGGATGGATCCAAACACAATGGCTTCCAGACCACCAACCAAGCAGTACTGATACCGAAACATGTATCCAGGCAAGACAGAGCCCATGATCAAGAACACCACCCACTCCTCCATCGGTTGCGATGGCATGGCAAACAATGACGATTACCACGGGCTGGAGATGTACAAGAACCATGCAAAGGACTCAACCACAGAGGGATATATGCAACCAGACCCAACCACCATGGAATGTGGCCACCATGGAATGTGGCCGAATCAATCCCTCAAAGTTAAGGCAACGCTCCTATCGACACAGAGCCCATGATCAAGAACACCACCCACTCCTCCATCGGTTGCAATGGCATGGCAAACAATGACGATTACCACGGGCTGGAGATGTACAAGAACCATGCAAAAGACTCAACCATAGAGGGATATATGCAACCAGACCCAACCAACATGGAATGCATGTGGCCGAATCAATCCCTGAAAGGTCAAGGCAACGCTCCTAGTGATTGCAGGCAGGTGCGGATGATGGGACACAGCAGTCCTCCAATGCCAGTCCACAAATAGCGTCAAAGAGAAAGTTGCATCAACCATAATGGCTGGCCACAAGCATGGAGTGCTATAGACCAGCCCAGCAACAGCTGGCCCCCCTCCATAGGCAAGCTGCTGCTGCGCACCACGGGACACAACGTATCGCACAGCTGTCTGAAGAGGCTAATCATCAGGTTGTCAAAGCATAGAGCCCAATGGCTGCCACCAGCCCACCCTGGATCCCGTGCTGGCCAATGTATGTCAGGCCAGCCCATTTCGACTTGCTGTGCGCTGACCGGTGGTAAGATTTAACGCGTATCAGATATCGGCTTCGATAGATGCCAAGAATAACGGATTTACGCGTGAGTTGAGATGCCCGCCTGTACTCATCTACTTCACACAGGCTTGTCGAGAGGCTGGAGTGAGGCTGGTACAGGTAACCTTAAAAGACTGGACCCTAAATGCATTTCGGCGTAATGCCTCATGAGTGACACCAGGACAGACAGATTATCATACCTGCTTATTAGCCGAACGGAACCACTTGGCGCCCGACTGCCGGATTTCAGGTTCCGCACCTTAAATTTTTGTTTGTTTTGTTTTCTGTTACGGCCAAACACAATGCTACGAACGCACTGGCGCTGTTGAATACATCAAAAACTTGCATCTTCCACTGAAACCAGGTCATGCAAGTTTGTCACCCCACCGGTGACACCAGTGACCCACCCTGAAAATGCAGCAGACCACCCCAGAATGCACCCCACAGTGTCAGAATGCACAAAGCAAAAAAGCTGGATGGCATTGACATGTTTGACATGAGTGACACCAGGACAGACAGATTATCATACCTGCTTATTAGCCGAACGGAACCACTTGGCGCCCGACTGCCGGATTTCAGGTTCCTTTCTGTTACGGCCAAACACAATGCTACGAACGCACTGGCGCTGTTGAATACATCAAAAACTTGCATCTTCCACTGAAACCAGGTCATGCAAGTTTGTCACCCCACCGGTGACACCAGTGACCCACCCTGAAAATGCAGCAGACCACCCCAGAATGCACCCCACAGTGTCAGAATGCACAAAGCAAAAAAGCTGGATGGCATTGACATGTTTGACATGAGTGACACCAGGACAGACAGATTATCATACCTGCTTATTTAGCCGAACGGAACCACTTGGCGCCCGACTGCCGGATTTCAGGTTCCTTTCTGTTACGGCCAAACACAATGCTACGAACGCACTGGCGCTGTTGAATACATCAAAAACTTGCATCTTCCACTGAAACCAGGTCATGCAAGTTTGTCACCCCACCGGTGACACCAGTGACCCACCCTGAAAATGCAGCAGACCACCCCAGAATGCACCCCACAGTGTCAGAATGCACAAAGCAAAAAAGCTGGATGGCATTGACATGTTTGACATGAGTGACACCAGGACAGACAGATTATCATACCTGCTTATTAGCCGAACGGAACCACTTGGCGCCCGACTGCCGGATTTCAGGTTCCTTTCTGTTACGGCCAAACACAATGCTACGAACGCACTGGCGCTGTTGAATACATCAAAAACTTGCATCTTCCACTGAAACCAGGTCATGCAAGTTTGTCACCCCACCGGTGACACCAGTGACCCACCCTGAAAATGCAGCAGACCACCCCAGAATGCACCCCACAGTGTCAGAATGCACAAAGCAAAAAAGCTGGATGGCATTGACATGTTTGACATGAGTGACACCAGGACAGACAGATTATCATACCTGCTTATTAGCCGAACGGAACCACTTGGCGCCCGACTGCCGGATTTCAGGTTCCTTTCTGTTACGGCCAAACACAATGCTACGAACGCACTGGCGCTGTTGAATACATCAAAAACTTGCATCTTCCACTGAAACCAGGTCATGCAAGTTTGTCACCCCACCGGTGACACCAGTGACCCACCCTGAAAATGCAGCAGACCACCCCAGAATGCACCCCACAGTGTCAGAATGCACAAAGCAAAAAAGCTGGATGGCATTGACATGTTTGACATGAGTGACACCAGGACAGACAGATTATCATACCTGCTTATTTAGCCGAACGGAACCACTTGGCGCCCGACTGCCGGATTTCAGGTTCCTTTCTGTTACGGCCAAACAAAAACAAACAAAAATTTAAGGTGCGGCAACCGCAAAGGGCTGCTAACGCACTGCTACAAACGCACTGGCGCTGTTGAATACATCAAAAACTTGCATCTTCCACTGAAACCAGGTCATGCAAGTTTGTCACCCCACCGGTGACACCAGTGACCCACCCTGAAAATGCAGCAGACCACCCCAGAATGCACCCCACAGTGTCAGAATGCACAAAGCAAAAAAGCTGGATGGCATTGACATGTTTGACATGAGTGACACCAGGACAGACAGATTATCCGATGGTGTGTTTGGTCGTTTCGACCTAGCAGCCCTTTGCGGTTGCCGCACCTTAAATTTTTTGTTTGTTTGTTTTGTTTATCATACCTGCTTATTAGCCGAACGGAACCACTTGGCGCCCGACTGCCGGATTTCAGGTTCCTTTCTGTTACGGCCAAACACAATGCTACGAACGCACTGGCGCTGTTGAATACATCAAAAACTTGCATCTTCCACTGAAACCAGGTCATGCAAGTTTGTCACCCCACCGGTGACACCAGTGACCCACCCTGAAAATGCAGCAGACCACCCCAGAATGCACCCCACAGTGTCAGAATGCACAAAGCAAAAAAGCTGGATGGCATTGACATGTTTGACATGAGTGACACCAGGACAGACAGATTATCATACCTGCTTATTAGCCGAACGGAACCACTTGGCGCCCGACTGCCGGATTTCAGGTTCCTTTCTGTTACGGCCAAACACAATGCTACGAACGCACTGGCGCTGTTGAATACATCAAAAACTTGCATCTTCCACTGAAACCAGGTCATGCAAGTTTGTCACCCCACCGGTGACACCAGTGACCCACCCTGAAAATGCAGCAGACCACCCCAGAATGCACCCCACAGTGTCAGAATGCACAAAGCAAAAAAGCTGGATGGCATTGACATGTTTGACATGAGTGACACCAGGACAGACAGATTATCATACCTGCTTATTAGCCGAACGGAACCACTTGGCGCCCGACTGCCGGATTTCAGGTTCCTTTCTGTTAATATGCGCACAACAAAAACCGTGGGTATTGGGCGTCCATGCAGCCCCTATGCAAAGTTTTGCGGATGAGTTTGTAGCACTGTTACAACAAAGGAACAGCGTCGAAAGACTACAATTCAGCAAGACATTGCCCTGCACATGAGGATCATCTCCTTGAGAGTGCAACTGCCGGAAAGCAGACAGCCTGCCTGCAAGGTCTGATGAAGCACATGCCTGCAGGCAAACACCATTCGCTGCTTACAATATTACATTATAGCCCTGCAGCTCCAGATATCACACGCCACGCCTGGAAGGGCGCATGTCCTGGCACACACCTAGTGCTGATCTGCCACAAGGACAAAACGGCTGCCCGTCTGCAGCCTTGCGTAACAACAAACACGCTCTTACCCCACAAGTTCTTGTGCGAACACAGCTCCGAGAATCCACCTTCGGGATGTGCAACCAATGGGCCCTCTACGCTCTGGCAATACCTGCGAAGGTTGCTGCTGGACAGCGCTGCACGTCAGTTGGGGATGACCACTCCTGTGTGGCAAGATCGAGCTGGTCATAAGCATCCCGGCCACGATACATGCCTTGTAAGCTACACCCATGACTGCTAGATCGGCATTTTCCAAGCTGTTGAGCGAGTGCCTTCGCGACTGCACGCGCATGGCGTTGTGTCTTCAGCTGCACTGCTGCGTTGTGACTCCAGGTCCTGCATATGGCAGCCAACCAGAGCAAGGGACGATCTAACTGCTGAAGCCAAGATCCTTACCTCTTATCTCGTGCCTACTGTGAGCACCAGGTGTATTAGCTAAGATTCAAGCGGCTGCGGGAGCGAGGCAGGTCCACCAGAGACGCAGGGACCTGACTGTGTCATATATTATACGAAGGCTAGCTGGTGAAAGCACGATGAGCGCATTCTTCGAGTGCATTCACGAACATCTTGGCTACCGCCGCTGCGCACTGCCATCAGCCAAGCTTGCTCCTTCTGTCGCAGAGATGCAATGGCGTTGGCAGTATGGCTGATACATGAAGGGTAACAGAGTTCTGATTGCTACTGCAACCGCTTGAGGCCTAGAAAAACATGTGAGCACCAGATTAGAGCAGGCGGCTTTCCTCCGAGTCGGGAAGTCAAAACTAAAACCCTCGTGGTTTACCGGCTTAACACATCCATCCGTGACGAGCACGGAGGCCAAATGTAAACCTGCCGTCTGCCCTCATATACGACTGCTCTCGGCAAATGCATGTGAGGTCCTTGATTTGTGGCCCTCAAACTATGTTGTCCGGGCCTCTCTTAAAATTGGTCTAAGAATTTCAAAATCGTTACGTGGGTATTAATAACAAACAAACAAACAAAAATTTAAGGACGCACCATGATGCTTCACAAAAGAGCCTGCTGTAGGGGTCATGCTAGATGGTATGGTCAAGCATGTATGCATTCTGATCACTTTGCCTTAGGCTGTCACTCCAGTGACTGGTGAGTCACTGCATTGTCCATGGGTGGTGCTCCTCTCCGAGCCTTACTCGGGGTGTGTGGTGCTTAGTGTACACATCATGAATCCGTGTAAATATCGACCGACCAACCCAGTAATCCACTCTTTTCATCCCCTGTTACATGTTCAGTATGTCCATCATGTATGCATTCCTTGCTTGCTCTCTTCCTACTCCTACATTATGCAGGACGCACCATGTTGCCTCACAAAAGAGCCTGCTATAGGGGTTATGCTATATGGTATGGTCAAGCATGTATGCATCCTGATCACTTTGCCTTAGTCACTCAGTGACTGCTGAGTCACTGCATTGTCCATGGGTGGTGCTCCTCCCAGAGCCTTACTCAGGGTGTGTGGTGTTTGTACACATCCTGAACCCGTGTAAATATCAACCGACCGGGTCAACCTGTATGCATTCTTTGCTTGCTCTCTATCACGGGCTTTCTACTCCTACATTATGCTGGACGCGCCATGTTCCTTCACAAAGCAGGACTGACTACTAATCGGCTTCTAGCCACCTTGCCTCAATAGAACTTCATTTTACAACTGAGCCTGCTGTAGGGGTCTAGGGGACGTGCTTGAGGGGACGTGCTTGATAAATCTTAATACGAATGGTGAATGAAATTATGAGACTGACAAAAGCACGCTAAGATGGCGTCCCGTCATTGCAGGTAGGTAAGGTTAGACCTCAGATCCCTAGGTGAACAATTTTGGCTGATGCCTAGTAGCAAAGCTGCTGTAACTCTTACATTTCATGATATGCCATAGCCAAAAATGCCATAGGCCCCGCACCTCAAGCCATCATAAGAAATAAAATAAAAGCAAGTGTATGAAGCTGCTTCACCTGTTGCAAGAGGAAGTTCTATTGAGGCGAGGTGGCTAGAAGTCGGTCAATATTCAGTCCTATGGTCCCGTACTGTTGTGATGCTACACAGAATGCAGGGGTAACCTCAGCAAATGGGGAACTGCTGCTCTTCATTATACCTCACCACCATTGATGCCGAATGTATGAAGCTGCTTCACCTGTTGTGGTGCTACACATAAACAAACAAACAAAAATTTAAGGTGCGGCAACCGCAAAGGGCTGCTACATAATGCAGGGGTAACCTTGCAAGGCGGGAAATGCTGCTGTTCACCATTTCCACCAGCGATGCTGGATCCAGTTGGGACTGAAGGTTATGTACAGCCATGCTTCAGTAAAAGGAAGTTCTATTGAGCCGAGGTGGCTAGAAGTCGGTTAATAGTCGGTCAGTGGTTGTTTGCTGTGTGGTACACTGGTCAACCATGCAAGCATGAACGGACACTTGGCTTTGAATGGCTATGCGCCGTTTTGTAAGTAGTTCGGGCACTATGTAGTCACTATGAGGGCCCTGTATGGTCAGTAGCCCGATGTGATACAAAACCCTGTCATCATAAGCTAATCACACGTGTAAGTGCTATCCTGTACTGCAAAGCCCATGAGAAGCATGCACACTGCCACCGCCAGTGTAAGACATGACTGATACTTTCTAGGCTACCCCAATGTCGGTCGCTCGGTACCGTGCGCTGTTACGAACTCACTCTTCGATCCCCTAGCACATCCATACTGCTAATTCAACTGGGTTGGTTATGCGAATGACTTGAGACATGTATGTTTCAGACTCGGCCCTAGCCCTGCCACTGCTGCTAACAACGCAATCAGGGAAAGATCTTTCAGCTGATCTTATGGCTTTCACTGCTTGAGACCTTATAGGGTGCGAGTTATCATGCATGAAGATGCTAATTGAACTGTCGGGCGCTCTTGAAGGCGGCATGCAGGCTTACAATTACTGCTACCCAAGCCCAGAAGCCAGATTTGAGCAGGGCCGCTCCCACCTCTGTTGGATGTTCTTGCCAAGCATTGCAGCTTAAGGAGCAGCCTCTCCCCTCCTGGAGACACCGTCATCAGAAGCTTCGCATGTGCCTTCAGGCTGTGAGGGAGTAAGGACGTGGGCTACATGGGCGCGTACTCCATGGTGGTGGTGTGGTAAGGTAGCCTTGCTCCCAAGCATTTGCCGTCCTCTACCCTAGGCTTGGAAACTTCCTTCTGTGCGATCATAGGACAAAGCAGAAGATACAGAATGCGCGCAAATCGCGCCGCCGTTGTTCGCGACATCGCAGTTCGCTGGAGCAGGGCATGCAAAGCCAAGGTAAGGTTCACGATGCGATGCTAGCATAACGATGGTTGCGGCTGACCACATGAGGCACTCAGCAGGCTGTATATCTCCAATGAACACTGCGGAGGCAAACTTACCAGAAGCAGGTGGGGAAATCACCTGCCAACGCACTCAAGTGCGTCGGAGGTGTAGTGCCTGGAGTGTGGCAGTTTCCTAGGCAGCTACTTGGCACATGGTCTACATACCTTGTCCGCAGGAATACTTTGGAAACCTGCAAAGCGTGGCTGCTGTACATGTGCAAGGCCGCTTAAAGAGTTGCGCATCCAAGAAAGCGAGTGTCCTCGTCTGAGTCTGAATCTCCCCATTAAGATAGCCATACAAGCACCCCACAAGCAAGGTATGTTCTCAGGAGAGGCTGGTGTCTAAAGAACTGGTTGCATGGCGCTGTCACCGCATAGTCTATCTCAGCAATCACGGCCCGATGGATGGTTGTGGTAAATAGATATGCAGGTCACCATCTTCATGCTGATGCTCCTTACCCTTGCAGGAACCACCATCCCAGTTCATCTTAGTATCCAGAACTGGGTACAAGATGCAGCTTTCATTTTCAGTGGGCCTTGCCGTGGCCTGTTTCGCCACCATCATTCTCATCGCCAACGCGCAGCCTTGCATCCCCTGCCGGGACTGCCGAACAAGCAACTGCTTTACAGTTGGTTGCAAAAGTTTTGGCCCAAAACTCAGATTTTGTTAGGAAATGGTCTGCTTCTGTGAAATGGCATGGCCGTTCATTGCTCTCTTGCACAGGCAGCTTCTGTATGAGGTCCAGGTTGTCACCAATGGGTGCGGTCAGCATCTCTGTTGCTCTGTGTTGCTTGGCTGCTGAGAAAAGCAGGGGTCTTGCAAGGGAGACAGCGGAGGCATTTTTGCTGCTTTTTAAGGGGGTAAATGCTGAGAACTGCCAGCAGGCACAGGTGCCCTTTCTTTACTGTTTAGGGGCAGTAGCATATAGACCAGGTGTGAAGCAGGTGCAGGGGCTATACCAGTTCAATGGCAGGGCAGGTGGGGGTAGGCAGGGCATGCGAGAAGTTGGGGCAAGTGCAAGGCTGAGCTGAGAGGGCTGTGGGAGGGGAGCAGATGGGGTGTGGGGCTGGCAACCACAGGAGGGGCAGAGGTGGAAGGGGAGAGCCAGGTTAAAAAAAGCAGGAGGGCTATAGGAACAGGGGGGAGGCTTGCTGGTCTGCGTCTGCGGCTAAGGCTAAGGCTGGCTGGCTGGCTTTTATATAGTATATTTATAGGGCACGCCCGGGGCTCGAACTCGGGACGTCTCGCGTGCGAGGCTACTTGTGGTACCACTTGGGCATACCAACTGCAGCACATTGATGCTCTGCCTGTTTACTTTCTTAAACATAAATGGTTGTAAATCAGGTCTTGCTGCTGCTGCTTAAACCCCAGCCTTATGTTCCGGCCAAAACTTTTGCAACCAACTGTAGATTCTGCTCAGCAGAGTGCCCTGTGCAAGTGAACGGCGATGAATGCAGAAGACTCGGCCGGCAGTACGGCCGTGACACAGCCAGCAAGGCCTGCGCCACAACAGAGCAATTTTGCAACGGCGGCCAGCCACCAAGGGCACGCATGAGCGCCGCCGGCATCGGAAGAGTAACGCTGGATCAGTGCGCGCAGATCGCCTACGGCGCCTGCCAAGCAATCGCATATGACCCCATCCCCAGCCCCTGCGGCCGAAGCATCAGGCATGGGTTTCGCCAGTGCGATGCGGAAGGGTTTAACAGATTTTACAGAGGCGAGGTCGATGACTATTGCCGCAAGCTGGCAGAGGCTATTGCTCCAGGGACAGGAACGAAATCTCAGCCTGTTGGCCCCTCAAGGCCTTCGTCCCCTGCAACTAGTGTTGGCCCCTTAAGGCCTTCCTCCCAGTCTGCTGGCGGCCCCTTGAGGCCGTCTTCCCTGAGATTACCTTGAATCCATAGCCCAGATCATGATCTTCATCATCATGATGGGTTAATTAACTTATTGATTGACAGGAGCGCACATGGGAGGGCCTGGAGCCCCATATCAGATCACAAGGTACAAATTGGGCCTACACACGGGAAACTCGTGATGCAATCCAACTGGAATCCATGATGAGCATGTAATATTAAGCCCTCAATTTTGTCAGCTAGTAGCTCAAATCCAAATGGACATGGGGTAAAGTGGTTAGCTGCTGCTCTCCTGATGGTAATGCACAAAGACAAAGATATGGGAGCCCGTGGCCTTGCTCTCGTGTGCACCAGCTTGAAACCATTGCTAGCGTTTAGGGTGGGGCCTTAAGGGTTTCGGGTTGGGGGAACCCCTTAAACCCCTGGTGTGCAGCTTCAGAAGTTACTTCCTTGGATTTCCTCATTTAAGAACAGCAACAGATGGCACTGCTGTTTTGTTATCGCGGCCATGCCAACCAAACCTCCTGTGAGGATTACAGTTTATCCATGTTTATCCATGTTTTTGGACCCATCCGATGGTGTGTTTGGTCGTTTCGACCTAGCAGCCCTTTGCGGTTGCCGCACCTTAAATTTTTGTTTGTTTGTTTGTTTCCCAATCTGCCATGGCATGCTCCACTTGTTTGCGAGTGCGACCGTACAGGGCCTAGGGCAAGATCGGACACTTGTTACATTGCCATGAACCTCCCTCAGTCACTCCAAGGTGAGTCGGAGGCAGGGACGGCAGCGGCAATGGTACGAGGCAGGGTTATGAGAGCATTATTCCGAGGCAGCAAGCCTCAGGGGCTATTTATTGTTTATTTTTCAGAGATGGGGTAATTCTGTATCGGAACAGCAATCAGGAGTCAGCTCGGGAAGGTGCTGCTTCTTTAATTCTTTAATGTGAGATGGCTCGTCCTGTACATGTTACCATTCTGTGGGCAAGGCGGCATTGGGACAAGTTGCTGCACTTTATGTTGATTTGTGGCGTGGCGACAACATTGATGTGTCAGGATGCCATGTTTTGTTTGTTTGTTTCTGCTTTGTTGTGCATAAAAGTGCGGCTGGATCTTTGGCTGCAATTGCCAACAACTGTTCTGCTGCATTTTGCTATCACTCTATTCTTGCTGCAAGATGCAAGGGCTACTGCACAGCTGTTTGGCTTGCTGTTGACTGGGTCAACTGGTCAGCGCATGGCAAGTCGAAATGGGCTGGCCTGACATACATTGGCTAGCAAGGGATTTAGGGTGGGCTGGTGGCAGCCATTGTTTGAGCTTGGACAGGAAATTGAGTATGCCGTTGGAGCCTAAGTTGGCTCCTTGTGGGTGGCGCTGCCCCCACCGGCGCCCCGCTTTGACGGGGCCATTTGGTAATTGGTAATTGGTAATTAATTGGTGGGAAATCCGTCGTGTGCTGTGTAAGTGCAGCGTCGTATGAGGGTTCTGGGATGTCCATGCTTAGAACGGGGCGTAAATGAGCACTAGCTTTGTTGATTTATCTTAAACCAACACCAGAGTGTAGCAAATCCTAGACCCTACACCGTAAGCCAACCACCGGAATGTAGCAAAATACATACCATGACTGCTTTATTTTCTGGCACATTGTAGGTTTGGTAAAAGAGTCATGCTAGCTGGCTCCATCCCCCATGTTTAGGGCTTAGGGTTTACTAGGGTTTAGCCATTGCAGGTCCTGTCACTTGCTGACTTGTGGCTGCTGTCTGCCAATGGTCCTGATCCTCTTTCAGCCTTGGTCAAGTATGTGGCTGTGTGTGTTTGTGTCTGTTTGTATTGCTACCAGTCTGGTGGTACTGATGTGGTTTTACTTAGGTTTTACCAGATGTCCTGCTCCGGAAGGTTACTGTTTGGATACTGTTTGGATGTTTGGATGTGAATTGTTCTGGTGATTTCAGATGAGGAACTGATTGAAATTCCCTGGGTGGTGTCTGACGGCAGTCGTACTAGACACTGCAATCCTTGGGAATACACACTCGTGCATTCACTCGTTCGTCCGCCACTCGTGCTTTCTGCATGGCTTTTAGCACGCGTGCTGCTTGGGTATCCTGTCTGGTGGTCTGGTATCCGGTTGTTTTTGGATTCATCCGATGGTGTCTTTGGTCGCTCCGACCTAGCAGCACGCTTGCGGTTGCCACACCTTGTTTGTTTGTTTGATTGAGTCTTGTTTGTTTGACAGAAGTACGCCACGTGTCACATAATCGTCAGTATACAGCAGTGTCAACAACACCTTTATCACCGTTTTATCGACATAAATGGCCCTGAGCAAGGCCGCTTGGCTTACTTGCTGTTGGCTGGGTCAACTGGGCAACACATGGCAAGTCGCAATGGCCTGGCTTGACATATATTGCCCTTTGCGGCTGCTGCACCTTAAATTTTTGTTTGTTTGTTATTGGCTAGCAAGGGACTCTAGGGTGGGTGGCAGCCACTGTTTGAGTCTTGGACATGAACTTGAGTACACCGTTGGAGCCTAAGTTGGCTCCTTGTGGGTGGCACTGCCCCCACCGGCGCCCCGCTTTGACGGGGCCATTTGCTAATTGGTAATTAAATGTAAACAAGGGCCCCAGAAACAGAGACGATTGGCTAGCAATGGACTATCTAGAGCGCCTTGGCTGATGGCAGCGAGTTCAGTGTACGACTCGGCTCTCAGACAGAACTTGACTATGCCGTTAACGTTGACGTTGGAGCCTATGTTGGGTGGCGGTGCCCAAGGCACTGGCGCCCCTCTTGAGCCATTAGCTAATCTGGTACTTGATTCTCACTTTACACAGGGAGCTTCGCTGTGGGTGGGGGTTACATATCATTTCTCAATCAGTCTGCCTCAAAGCTTGTTAACATTTGTATGTCAGTGCAAATACCCAACTGTTTTTCAACTGCTATCATGTAGATATCGTACCATGCATGCTTGGCAATCAATGCCGAATTGGACTCTTGCAATCACCCCAAACAAACAAAACAAACAAACATGTAAGGTGCAAAACAAAGCACAATCAGCACCTAAAGATGGGCCGGCAGGTGGCCTGGACCCCGTCGTACCGACATATCAACAGGGACATCCAAAGGCTGGATCGGCATAGAACCACTAGCCACATGTGGCCAGATCAAGCACATAATTTGGTCTTAGCGGACATCAGGAACCAGTGAGTGAAACAAAACAACAAACAAACACAATTTGAGGTGCGGCAACCGCAAAAGGGCTGCTAGGGTGAAACCTGAGTTTGCTTGCCAAAATTGCCACCTCCACAAAGCCTTCCACACTAACAAACATGGTAGCCCCACAATTCCTTCATGCACTAGACCGCATGCACCGCGTGCACCACAATATGCAATATGAACCTTTATTCGCAATAGGTGATTGTCATCAGGCCCAACGCTGAGACCCTCAAAAGTCACAAATGAGAGCCCCAATGGGAACCAGGTTATTCCAGACCACCACCACTAGATCACACCCTATTCACTTGTTAGTTTGCTCATCCGAAGCGTCATCACATAAACTTATCCAACCTTTTATGCATGCTGCCCACAGCTGCCACATCACAATTTAGTGCATATACAGATTGGCTGCACTAATGCCGCAACTTGTCAATGATTGAGTCATTTACATACAGTCAAATTACCCCACTGCCCTACATATGTTTCAAACAGACAATTCTGCAGAGGCATGCATTTGGAGATAAGTAACAGCGTCTACATACCCAGCAGCCACCCAGCCCCCTAGTTCATTTCTGGAGCCAATACATGCATGCATGAGTTGCTGCAGATTGTGCTGCACAGTTTGCATTACCACTCAGCTTATATTACGGAGCAATCGCCTTTGCGAGCAGATAGCAGAACTCATCGGTCTTGGCCCTGTAGACATCTGTGAACTTTTGAGCACTGCATTGGCGGAAGCCAGAGCTTAGGGACGTGCCGCAGGGGCTGTTGTGCGGGTTCAGACCAACGTCCTGGCAAGCGCCGTATGCGATGCTGGCGCATTGCTGCAGTGTCGCCCGGCCGACGCTGGTGCTGGTGCTTGAAGCTAAATAAGTCTGTGTGCCACCATTGCAGAACTGCTCTGTGGTCTGGCAGGCCTCAGCGAATTCCTGAGCGGCCGCGTCGCGGCCGTACTGTAGGCCGAGCCTGCGGCACTTGTCGCCATCAACCTGCTGCACTGGGCATTGCACGCGGCACTGACGGTAGCAGGTAGTGGTGCGGCAGTCTCTGCAGGGGATGCAAGATTGGGCACTGGCCATCAACACCTACCACCAGGAGGAGGCACGTTGCCATAAGGCCCCTTGCTGCTGAGATCCTGATAGCCATATTAAACTGATATAACTGCGACCTCCGAAGCAACCTGAACAGCAAAAACGGTTGTCAGCGCATTGGTTACGGAATTCTCGGAGGAGGAGGTGCATCTTTGGTGCATCGGCATGCTGCACCGCTAGCAAGCAGATTCGATCTGGGCGTAATGGACGTTGCAGCGACTCTTGTGCTACTACGCATATATGTCCAGACCCCTATGTGCACATTTCTCAGCTTCAGGAGTGCCTGCTCGAAGAGAATGTGATGGTCCGCGCCTTGATGCTTCAGTACGACCTAGCACTAGAACGTCCGTAATGCCAGAGGAAAAAACCAATGAGAACAGCTGCTGAATTGACATCTCGCACCTGCCTGTAATCTGAATATGGCTGTTTAACACTTGCACTTTACGGACCTGATGGGGTCTCCGAGTCCAGTGGCTATTCGGGTCCTCTGTAAGAAGTCAATCGGCAAGCGCTCCAAGAGCCAAGAACACGTATTCATGAAGCTGGGATCTTTGCTGAGCACAGGAGATATAGATCGGTAAGCTGAGCACCAGCTGCCGGTAGGAGTGACGTGGTGCCGTAAGTAGTTACACCGCAGCTGCAGAGTCAGGACCGCAGCTCGGCTTCATTGAGGACTTCCAGGGCGTTCTCAAATCAGATCGCGCACGCCCGTCTTTCGCCCTGTCAGGTGATCAAGCAGCAAGTGTTTTGCCGGGTCGACTGCTTTTGAAAGTGTCGGAGGCACGGAGCCAACTGTGCTGCTCAATCAAGTGTTCTCAAGTGGTTTGCGCTGATATAGTTGTCTGGCTGTCAGTTGCAATTGACTCAAGCTGTTTTGACCACATGCCTATTGTGGATAGTAAGTAGCATGGCTTCAAGAGTAAATCAACTAAGCGGATATCAGACCTTGATCAGGCCATCTAAAGGAAGTTCTATTGAGACGAGGTGGCTAGAAGTCGGTTACTACTCAAAACAAACAAACAAACAAAAATTTAAGGTGCGGCAACCGCAAAGGGCTGCTAGGTCGAAACGACCAAACACACCATCGGATGGGTCCAAAAACAATGGAATCCATACCACCAAGCAAGAGGAATACCCAAGCAGACATCCAACTACGGACACGGCAAACAAATCACCAGCAGGAGACTGATGGGTGTATCCAAATCAAACACAATCCAGAGCACCAACCAAGCAGGATGTCCAGGAAGTCCACCGCATATGTACCACCCAAGACGGCCAGCACACCAACCAAGGCGAATACTCAGTCCTATGGTTCCGTACTGCCGAACACTTGCAGGACACTCCAAATAGCACAGCCCAGACACTAGACCTTACAATCTACAATCTACACAGAGGCACTAAGCTAGTGGCATGTCTAAGCAACAAAAGAAACCCTGAGTATAGCAGAATGGACATGACATACAAGCACATGGTGCAGCAAGCTAGGTAAGAGAAATGGAAGAGCCATCTGCATGCCAATACTGTTCATGGTGGAAATGCACCTGAGCTGGTCTTCATGCAAACAAAAACAATCCAACTTCTGGGTCCAAGACCGGAAGTTGCAATGGCTCATCGGACGGCCTTGCGGCAACGGTGCTGAGTTGCCCAGTTGAACAAAAAAAAAACAATTTTAACGTCCGGGTCCAAGACCGGAAGTCAGACTGACTCATCGGACGGCCTTGCGACGGTTGATCAGACCGTTACTAGCCCATCGAACCGTTCGTCGGGCAAATCCATTCTTAGTAATAATCCATTCATGCATTCTTGTGAGACCAGCGCCCAACATGGTGGTGACAGCGGGCTGGACGGTACTGCAGCACATGCCTTTCTTTGTGGCCGCCGCTGCACTTTGCAGCATATAGAAGGAACTGCTTCTCACCATGTAACTCGATGAATCAATGACACAAAGTGTAGAACCTGCTGCTCTGCCAAAAGGTAGCTCTAGACCCAATCAGCACACCGCCCCTGATGTAAATACACCATGTAACTGGCCATGAACTGGCCCATGCAAAGCAGTCGAACTTCTGGTAATATATCCTTCACGCTTCATATCAATGATTTTGACATCGAGTTTGAAGCTTACAGTAAGCTTGCCAAAAGCAGGGCTCCTCCAACCCGGGTAGCAACCATGCTGAGGACTACACACCTTGCTGCCACTTACGAACAAACTGGCAACTGCAGGAGGGCTGCTAGGTCGGACCGACCAAACACACCAGCGGATGGATCCACAGATAATGGATTCCATACCAATATGGAGACCCAAGCATGTTTCCAGCCGCCAGGAGACTTCAACCAGCGCACACTTCGCAGTGCTCAACAATGGAAGGGCAGGTAGTGTGGGGCCTGCTGTGCAGAGCATGTATGACGACAGCTAGTGATTTGGTACTGTAAAGCCAAGGAAAGCTTGCTATTAAATTGTGGAGATTCCAATTCATGCAACCTAACCCCAGGTACCACCGGTGCGTACCCACTTCTGACCAAAATCTGAAAGATCAGCTTCAGCACTTTCTCAATCACTGCGCTCACGGTTGCCACCAAGCCAACACAGCAAGCAATAAGGTCACAAACCAGGTCTCTGCAACAGGCAAGACACAACTGGCATACTTGCTTGCACTTGGTCAAACATGAGGTGCAAAAATTGGTCAATCAGTGGTGACCACCAAATTACCCAATCGCCATATACGCATGTCAGTAAGAGAGAATTGAGAGAGACATATACAGAGCTGCCCAAATCACGCAAGGCCGAGACAAGCAGACCCTAAGTGGAACCTGAGAACTACCTTACATTGCCAACTCTGCCCATACATACGATATATTCTAACGCCATGGCTATACTGCCACCCAGTCCCTTGGGCTTGACTTCTGGCAGCCCCATACTCGCAGATAAGGCAGCATCTTGCTATATGCGACGGCCCTTTGTATTCCCAGTCTGCTCCCAGCCTTCCCCCTCTTCCGCCCATCCCACACTTCCCTTCCCTGCCGCCCTCTTACTGCAGCATACGTCGTACAGAGACCTTCTGTCGCCCAAAACAACCAGGGCTTACATGATTGTAGCTGCAGTGGCATGCATATCAAAATAAAGGAGGGAGGCGCCAAGCACCAGAGGGAACACAGGTGGCCAGTATTGGCCGAGTAACCCCTGTTTGCTGTACTCAACCTCCTGCAAAATGCCTAGTAAGGTCGACATCAAACGCTGCCATATCATCATATGCTATGCACATCAGAATGCATCGGAACAGCCCTCCACCTCTGCTGCAGTTTTGCGCCAGCACAATCACTACTAACCTTTGACTGCTTCCAACCATCCTTTAGAAGCTTCCACCAGCTTCCCTAGGACTGGATTGGCAGCCTATGGCGCAATCGCCTTTGCGAGGTTGTAGCAGTACTCATCGACCTCGCCTCTGTAGAAGTCGGTGAACCTTTGAGCATTGCACTGACGGAAGCCAAAGGTTAAGGACCTGCCGCAGGGGCTCTTTCTGGGATCCAGAGCGACTTGCTGGCAAGCGCCGTATGCGATGTTGGCGCACTGCTGCAGTGTCACCCGGCCAATGCCGCCGGAGCGGGAGGATCTCACAGCAGCCGGCTGCGTCCCACCGTTGCAGAACTGCTCTGTGGTTTTGCAGGCCTTAGCGGCCGCGTCCCGGCCATACTCTCGGCCGAGCCTGCGGCACCGGTCACCGTCGACCTGCACGGGGCATTCTGCCTTGCACTGACGGTAGCAGTTATTGGTGCGGCAGTCTCTGCAGGGGATGCAAGGTTGGGCACTGGCCATGAACACCGCCAGGAGCATGCACGTTGCCACAAGACCCGTTGCTGCTGAAACCCTGATAGCCATTTCAATCTGATGGAGCTGCGCCTTTGGACTGAACCTGAATAGCAACAGCCCACAAGGTCGTCAGTGCAGTGCTTGGGGATTCTTGAAAGGAGTGGGTGCTGCATCGCCAGAAGATTCAATGTCGGCCTCATGGCCATGGCAGCGACTCTCTCGCTAGTATGCATACACCTGCACACTTAAGTGTGCATTTTGCTTAGCTTCCAGCCAGGAACACCCTGCTCGAAGAAGGTTCGGGGTTCCTCGCATTGATGCATAAGTACGGCATGCCACTAGAGCGTCTGATCGGTGACTGTTACCAGGAGGCTGAAGTATTGGCTCCACTGCTGGAAAGAGCTCCCAAGAAAGTGCGCACCTACCGGTAATTGCAATAGAGCTGTTGAACACTTGCACTGTGTGGTCTTTGATGGGATCTTCGAGTCAAGTGGCTGTTTGAGTATTCTCCAGGAAGCCAGTCAGAAACCGCTGCAACATATACTTATGTCCAACCTGCATGCAGGAAGCTGAGTTCTATACTCATTATATTATCGGTAAGAGTGAGCACCAGCTGACGGTACTAGTGTGACGTGGTGTGCACTAGTTACACCCCAGCTGCGATCGTAAGGCCTTCCCGGGAGTTCTCAGCTCGATAGTGGCTCTCCGAGTGACTCCTGGGGTACCTTGTGTCATACTGTCAGGTCCTCAAGCACCAAGGTGCTGGATTAGTTAAGTGTTAAACAGTTGGGATGCACTTGGCATCAACCTGGTTAGTCAGTCTTTGTGATGACCGCAACTTGCTGGTCAAATCCGTCTCCATCGGTTTAAACACAATATGATCCAGTTTGCTTTTACCACTTGCGGAGCGTAGCTAATAAGTCTGGTCGGCGAATGAATTAGCTGCGGCAGGGGTGCTGCTCCGTCATAATCGAAATGTCCTTGTGCTCGTTTTCATGCATGCCTTAATCCTTGGGTCAAACCTTCCGTAGTACCACAATGTCATCTGCAACGCTATGCTCAGGATTGCTACTGACCACATAATGCTACTCCCACCGTGCCTTGCACCTTCCGGATGAACACAGGGCTGACAAGTAAGCGACTTCTAGCCACCTCGCCTCAATAAGAACTTCCTTTTACAGCAGGGTGCATTACCATGGCCAGGCGCCTTCATTCACCACTCATGATTGAAATAATAAGGCCAGGCCAAGGTAGATAGCCTTAAATTTTTTGTTTTTGTTTAGTCCTATTGCTCTTGCATCCACTGCTCTGTGTATGAGCCTCATATAGTCCAGTAGCTCATAACCACACCATGTACAGCGGCTATGAATTGCAGTACGTACGAAATAGCCCACAGCACAGCTGTTACAAAGTACAGAGCTTCCGCAGCTCCGCCAGAACAGTTCCAATCCCATACACTCGAAAGTGTAGCAACACTCATGTTGCCCACTATGCACAGCTTAGCAACCACCACTAACCCTTGACCAATTGCACCCTGATTGATACTAATGTATATGTACGGCACAAACGGCCGTACAAACAACACACACAAACTTCCCATTGCTGCCCACACCACAAGACGCTAGTGCAATAAAGTGCATGCAAAAGGATACATGTACAAACACCCAGCAAAGATCAAGGGCTTGAGCTCGCTTTCAGAGCGCACCTTGGCAAAGTTTCGAAATTACAAGTTGAGGTCCAGAGTGCTAGGTGCTGTATGTCACACTTTTCATTGAGTAGCAAGATGCTTCCCACCTGACAGGTTCGTTCTTCATTCGAGAGTGGAACATCCATTCATTAACACAGATATCAAAAGTGATTAGCGTCCCTGAAGCATCACTGCTGATTGGTTGTCAACAAGATAAAGTGCAGCAGTCACGGCGGCACCCATCCAGCAGCTATAGCAGTGCCCACATCACTTACTATACACATACACCCACATGACGCTTAGTACCTCAGGCTTAGTATTTAATGTTGGCGGACACATACTTGTAGCACAGCTCATTGATCCCCCCCTCATAGAATTGCCTGAACTGTTGCCTGTTGCACTGCCTGTAACCGTGCATCAAAGAGTGACCACAATCGGAGTTGGGACCAAAGGGGTTGTAGGGGTCCATGGCGACCTGCTGGCACCGGCCGTAAGCGATGTTGGCGCACTGGGGAAGTGACACGGGGCCAATGCCTCCAAATGTCCGGGTGCCCGGGGGCTTGCCGCCGTTGCAGTAGGTCTTAGTGGTTTTACAGGCATCTTCGGAGGACTGCTTGCCCCACTTGGCGCCCATATTCTTGCACTTGTTGCCGTCCACCTGTGGTGCGCAGGTTGCGGAGCAGCTCCTACGGCAGTTGTCCGTCTTGCAGTCCTGTGATGCGGCAAGATAGACAGCAAGGGCAGGATGGTATGATCAGTGAGCCAATCGACATAAGTGACTTTCACCGAGACCCAAGACCCAAGCTTTATGATCTCTGTTTGACTGGATGTTGATAGATGCAGGTACAGTTGGTTGCAAAAGTTTTGGCCGGAACATAAGGCTGGGGTTTAAGCAGCAGCAGCAAGACCTGATTTACAACCATTTATGTTTAAGAAAGTAAACAGGCAGAGCATCAATGTGCTGCAGTTGGTATGCCCAAGTGGTACCACAAGTAGCCTCGCACGCGAGACGTCCCGAGTTCGAGCCCCGGGCGTGCCCTATAAATATACTATATAAAAGCCAGCCAGCCAGCCTTAGCCTTAGCCGCAGACGCAGACCAGCAAGCCTCCCCCCTGTTCCTATAGCCCTCCTGCTTTTTTTAACCTGGCTCTCCCCTTCCACCTCTGCCCCTCCTGTGGTTGCCAGCCCCACACCCCATCTGCTCCCCTCCCACAGCCCTCTCAGCTCAGCCTTGCACTTGCCCCAACTTCTCGCATGCCCTGCCTACCCCCACCTGCCCTGCCATTGAACTGGTATAGCCCCTGCACCTGCTTCACACCTGGTCTATATGCTACTGCCCCTAAACAGTAAAGAAAGGGCACCTGTGCCTGCTGGCAGTTCTCAGCATTTACCCCCTTAAAAAGCAGCAAAAATGCCTCCGCTGTCTCCCTTGCAAGACCCCTGCTTTTCTCAGCAGCCAAGCAACACAGAGCAACAGAGATGCTGACCGCACCCATTGGTGACAACCTGGACCTCATACAGAAGCTGCCTGTGCAAGAGAGCAATGAACGGCCATGCCATTTCACAGAAGCAGACCATTTCCTAACAAAATCTGAGTTTTGGGCCAAAACTTTTGCAACCAACTGTAGTTAGGAAGCTAGGATGCCTGACTGTCGATGCTATGGCCAACGTGTTCTGTGTTCGTTGACCTTCGGGGCTGGATGGAACCTCCTTTGAATCAGCAGTATCTGTCATCATGGCTGGCGTGGACAGGAGTGGAATGTTAGCTTTGTAAGCCGCCAGTGTGCGGAGGTTGGCAACCTAAGCAGGGGAGAATGCAGACAATGCGGTAGCAGCAGGCTGCTGTCATGCAGTGGTCAATTGAAGCCAGAAGGTTGCCGAGAATAAAGCATACTACACCCGCACTCGTAACCAGCGTAACATTTATGCAGGTCATTTCTGGGCGGCGCTTTAATATGCAACCTGCTGACTAGCAGCAAAGACCACTCCTTATTGCTTACGTACATATCCAGCCGCGTTATGAAAAGACTAACCTTGCAAGCTACACCAAGGCAGACTTCAGGACATGGCATAAGGATTGTGGCCGCTATGGCCCAGCACGTAATGCGCCAATCCATGTGCGCGATGTCTCTGCTGAGCAGCACTATTCTCAGTTCGCAGTAGCCTCCTAGTGTGATCACTCACCTTGCATGGGATGCAGGGAGCGGCATATGCCACTGCCACAAGGCTTAGCAGGGCAAGAGCCACAACCAATGAGCGTGCCATGGTCGGTCTCTGCGAAAGCGTCGTCGTTAGTAAAGCCGACACGATTACCGAGATGCCCCAGGGAGCCTAGCACAAAGGAAGCATAAGAGCATGACATTAACTCTACGAACATATAGGCAGCCCCCTATGACTTAAGCTTGCTTCAGCTCATGAGCTCTCACCAAGCGTGAGCAAAGAAGGCTGCCGTCTGTATGATGTCGTTTACTGATGTGCGATGTGCCGAGCAAGGGCTTAGGAGCTTGGCGTGAGGGGCAAACCTCATTGTTAAGTGCAAGCGGCTTTCAATACTGCCTGCATGCCTCTTAGGGCCCTATTTATCATGGCGAAGCCAGCCAGGATTTACCTTAGGATGCAACCATAGCGATATGTCTTTTCCCTAGCAAGTGACGATCATTTAGTGTGTTGCGCTGTGCCTGCCGCATGCGTGCAATGCTCGGGGAGCTGTTACAGTGCGTGGAAGGTGCGGGGGCATGCGTCATGCTGACGTGTATTTGGAATGATCCCTGCAGCATTAAACACTGATTGGAGCGTTTGATCGTAAATGGTTTAGGGTCATTACTGTGGTGAGTAACCACTTTCTCCCGGCCTGCTTTTCTTCTTATCTGCTGCGTGCATGGAGCTCTGCTGAGGCAGGATATTGCCGCACCTTAAATTTTTGTTTGTTTGTTTATTGCGTACATGGTGGCCTGTGCTTAATGTGGGATGCGTATAGCCTGTTGACATGTGCTCCAAAAGTGGCTTGCGGTGTGGTGTGTTCTTCGGAAACAGCCCTTAGAAAGCCATAGCCAGGCAGGATAATAGAAGAGGACACCCTCCTTGTATGTAATATGGAGTGCAGTTCGATATGGCTCGGTGGTCGAGACGATCTGGCCTGGGCCATTTTGTGTTGCCTTGTGTGACCATACATCTATTTGGTAGGTCATAAAGAGGGGCTCAGCACCACCAGCTTACTGCTCCAGCCGACCCGTTCCTCCACTGTTAATTGCTAGCATCGTGCCCTCGTTGCCTTCATGCATTTCAACTGGGCGCTGCATGATCCTTCTTGAGCAGGGCCCGGGTGACCTCCAGTGACGACACAGGGAAAAGACTTTAAGGGGTGGTTGAATGGAATTGATCATGTATGTAAAGCTGAACCGGCCATTGTTTCAGCTTCTTATTCAATGTATGTGCCCGGTAATGTCTGCTGTTTCGTACGCACCTGGTCGCCAATGCTTATCCTTCGTGGACAGTTTGCATTGGACGCCATTGGCGATCTGCTGTGTGACCTCTTTGCAAGGCCGTGCTGCAGCCAGAATGTGATGGTACCATTGCATGAAAGACAACTATTGAATTGCCTTGTATCCAGTTAGGCAGGACAAAGTGCACTCTTTGCTGTGCCAGGAGCACATATGGTGCGCATGGCAGAGCCACAAGCAAGTACGAGGCCATATCCCTGAGAATGCGCTAAAATCGCCATTCTGCCCGCGATTGATATCTCCACAGCATGTGCTGGCACCGCAGCTAGCGGCATGCCCGTACCCTACTGCTGCATCAGAGTACTGAGTGCCCTGTAACCCCTTGGGCAATTGTGGCTTAGGTGCAGTCCATGGGGCCAGGTCACAGCAGCGACCTTCCCAATGGAGGCAGTGTGCGTGCATCATGCACAACCCATGTGCCTACCTTCTGTTGAAGAAAGCTTGCTGTGCTGAGAGGGAGCTGCCTTTGGAGCCACAAGCACCTCGGTGGAAAAAGCAACAGCTAACAGTAGCATAAGCAACAGGCCAGAGGCTGAGGTTCTGCCCAGGCAGGGCCCTGGCACTCAATCCACAGGCAAGTACCGAAAGGTGCATGGGTTGGTTAATGGAAGCAGCACAGCAGGGAGTTCCAGGAGCTTACCCTGGTAGGAGGGACCATACACTCAAAGGGATCTTCCAATAATGCTACATCCCCCAGTAAGAGCTACAGCCATCACTAAGGAGCCTGGCACAAAATATGACCTGGAGTGGTAGCATGCAGGCAGCTCATGGCTAGATCTCGAATGCATTTTAAGCAGCTGTGGATTGTGGATGTTGCCAATGTGGGCTAGTAGGGCAGAAAAAGCAGCAGCAGCAGCTCAAAAGCACTTCAGCTTTAACCACCTGCTAGCAACACCATCCACCCCATGCCTGTCAAGAATCATCTGCTCATGGACGCTGCAGCTGACCAGAGCAGTGGTATCCTGAAGCTTCCCTGATCTGGTGCTCACAAGCTTGTTGTCTTGTACTGCCTGTACTGCAGATCCAATGACCGTTGCTTTCCACCATAGATAAGGGAGGGACCCAAGGACATCAGTGCATCACGAGCCTCAACCCCTCAGGGTCTGGAAAAAAAGGCCTTACCAAGGCCTAATGCAAGAAGCTACAAGCTGAGCAGGGATTCTGACACCATGCCTCTTCACAACAGCAACAAGCAGAGGCAAAATCTTCTTGGCTGATCTACACTGCTCTGCTTGGTGGAGAGCTAAGAGACTGTGAGTCCTGGAATGAGGGTACTTAGGCCGACTGACTGACCTAGCTGTGGCTGAATTGCATGCTGCTCAGATCAGTAGTGCTGAAAGTACAGCACCCTTTGTTTATCAAGTTCACAGGGTTTTTGAGATGTTGCAGTGATCATGTACAATGACCAGGGATTGTGGCTGGGTATGCCTGCCAGTCAAGAGCATAGCGTGCTCATCCCAGACAGCCAAAGCTCTGACCAAGGGCTTTCAAAAGGGGTACGCTGGGGCCAGTTGTTTGCAAGTGCATTCTGCAGCAAGCAGGGTGTGTCGGGTGTGTCACCGACCTGGGCCTTTAACATGCAGCATCCATTGAGTTCACACCAGAGCGGGGCATCTGTAGATAGGGGCAGTAACTCTCCATGCTGTGATGTTGCCACTAACCCAGGAAGTCAAGCAGTCAATGGGTGGTCTGGGGTGTAACTTTGTTTCAACCATAGCGATATGTCTTTTCCCTAGCAAGTGACGATCATTTAGTGTGTTGCGCTGTGCCTGCCGCATGCGTGCAATGCTCGGGGAGCTGTTACAGTGCGTGGAAGGTGCGGGGGCATGCGTCATGCTGACGTGTATTTGGAATGATCCCTGCAGCATTAAACACTGATTGGAGCGTTTGATCGTAAATGGTTTAGGGTCATTACTGTGGTGAGTAACCACTTTCTCCCGGCCTGCTTTTCTTCTTATCTGCTGCGTGCATGGAGCTCTGCTGAGGCAGGATATTGCGTACATGGTGGCCTGTGCTTAATGTGGGATGCGTATAGCCTGTTGACATGTGCTCCAAAAGTGGCTTGCGGTGTGGTGTGTTCTTCGGAAACAGCCCTTAGAAAGCCATAGCCAGGCAGGATAATAGAAGAGGACACCCTCCTTGTATGTAATATGGAGTGCAGTTCGATATGGCTCGGTGGTCGAGACGATCTGGCCTGGGCCATTTTGTGTTGCCTTGTGTGACCATACATCTATTTGGTAGGTCATAAAGAGGGGCTCAGCACCACCAGCTTACTGCTCCAGCCGACCCGTTCCTCCACTGTTAATTGCTAGCATCGTGCCCTCGTTGCCTTCATGCATTTCAACTGGGCGCTGCATGATCCTTCTTGAGCAGGGCCCGGGTGACCTCCAGTGACGACACAGGGAAAAGACTTTAAGGGGTGGTTGGATGTTACTTGTCACTCGTACTGCTCGCAGCTGACTCAACCTCTAATCATCAATGAATCACGTCACAACTGTAACAAAAACCGTCGTTGGTTTCTGCCGGTCTGTAGGCATATACAGCAGCGATACAGTACCTTTTTGCGGTGTGAATGGATTCATTGTCTTCACGGGCACTCAGTTTGCAGCCAGGACACAATGCGAGGATTCGGGGTGAGACAAAGACGGTGCCTTGCGGGAGGCTGCCCTTACTAGCCTGATACGCAGGGCAGGCATCAACTACTCCCTCTTTTGTCAACCCCCGCGTGCATTTTCACAGAATCCTTGAGACCTTGGGAACTCATGCTCCAACCGACCATTTCCCAGTGCCACCCTCGTAGGATGCGCACCAATCCGGACGCGTATTGAACGCTTTCACATAAGCAAGGAATTCTGCCAGTATGCTTAATGTACAAGGCCATCCCTTTGGGGTAACCCTCCTCCTGTGGTTGACGCCCCTACCCCCCAGGTACGCACACCAGATTACCAACTAGCCCAGAAGGGCATCCCATGGGAGCCAATGAAGGCTCATAGGGCCAAAAACACCAACACATAACCAGCTATTGCCAGTGGCCAGCCTCACGGTGGATGCATCTGCTGTGCTAGGATCTCACCCCAACCCCTGCCAATGAAGTGAAGGATCTATCGCAGTATATATCTCCCATGCAGCCCAAACCACTCCACTTGAAACACGCTTGGCCGGCAGGGCATGCATGCATCACACGTGCTCATTCACAAGCAATGTCCAACAAGATTGTGCATAAATTGTGCACAACGGCAGGAGCGTCCCTGGACCATGCCCTTGCCAACAACTACATCACATGCCACCCCATCTATCCTGCCCGATAGAATGAGTATAATTTTCTGCTTTGGCACGCTCTTGCCCCACCCCAATGGATTCCCAGGTAGCAACATGAATACGGCAGAAGACTGCTGCTAGGTGCTCTTGCAATCAAACAACCAAATCAATCAAACCTTGAAGGTGTGGCAACCGCAAGAGGACTGCTAGGTCGAACCGACCAAAGACAACCATCAAAAGGATCCCAAGACAATGAACTCCAGACCAGCAACCAATAATGGCACCCAAGCCTGTATAAGCCTGTACGGAACTTCAACCAGTGGCTCACCAAACCAATAAGCAGAATGATCAGACATGATACAAAACAATGTTTGAGGTGTGGCAACCGCAATTTCATAACCAGCCCTTTGCCACTGGCTCCATGCAGACCCCCTTGGGTACCATTGTCTTGAACACAGACTTGCGCAGCAGACATCAGCCTCGGGAAAAGGTAGTTCGGACAGCTGCAACGGGTTATCAGAAACGTGGCTAAGCATCCTGCTCGAGCCCCAAGCATGGCACGTCCCCGTAATCCATGAAGACAGCAGGCTGTTGATAGTCTACAGTACAAGTGGACACTACCACACAAAAGATCCCATACCAAAAGATCAAGGTGGACACAACATCATGTAATTATGCCACAAGGCTGGCCCTACTACAGGGGCCTATGGCACTTCTTGATATATAAGGCATATAATGAAATGTAATACAGGCGCAGGGTAGAACCCTAGCCTGAAAACCTTGAGGAGCCTGAGTTGGCTCCTTCTGGGTGGCGCTGCCCCACCCCCCCTGGCGCGATTTGGTTATCTTTATCTAAAAGACAAACAAACATACACGTCAGGTGTGGCATCCGCAAGAGGGGGCCTCTTAACACCCCTGGCGAGGCATGGAACAGACGGAGGGACTGACAAGGCTAGCTAGCTGTTTGGTTGTCTGTACGAGCTGCTAGTAAGACCCCGTCGGTACTATTCCTTGTCAAAAGGTCATAAGATACCCACATTTTCTAGCAATGCACACTTCCTAACAGACCTCAGAAGGGGGGGTGGGTCCGGGGGGGGGGACCCACCCGGACCGCCCCCCCCCCCCTAACAGACCTCAGAAGGGGGGGTGGGTCCGGGGGGGGGGGGGGGACCCACCCGGACCGACCCCCCCCCCCCCCTAACAGACCTCAGAAGATAGCTGGCACCACCCCTCATCTTATATCAAATCAGATCGCAAGACCAGCAACACCAACGGCCAAACACACGGACCTGATCACAAGCAAGAAACCACGCGACCGACGGTGGACTTCCCACACACAAGCTGAGGCTCGATGCAACACCATGCACACCAACAAGGACCCTTTAAAGGGAACCAAGTGGACCTATAAAACCCAAGCCACTCCGCCACCTGCGTATTCCCATCCAGAAAAATGGAACTAATGCTGAGGGCCTGACCTTTTGGTGGTCAGACTTGGCCAAGTCCCTTCTCTGCTGGAAATCCACTTCACTACATTCACTATAGCACTACAGCTGCCCCGTGTGAGAGAAGTAAATCTGCCCAGCCATGGCAGTGGCATGGTATGGTCACAGACATTGCAGCTGCGCTAAACAGCTCACAAAGTGGCAGGTCCATGCCTTAGCAACTCTCTTCCGGTTGCCACAGCTCCCTTTGGCTCTCTATCGCTCGCACTGACTCACCCCCACACCCCTAACAAACTGGTTGGAGTCATGCTTGGGTGCTGCACGGCCCGGAGAGCTGTGCAGTGGTCTCTCTTAACATCGTTTTCATGACGCCCATCCCCCTCGCTGCCGCCACCTCTTGTGGCTGCTGCTTTGTTTGCTAGGAGGCCCTCTGCCACCCACTGCTTGTCAGCTGCTGCATGCGTAGCCCCTCTTGCTGATGCCACTGGTGCACCCATCCCTGCTGCTGCTGCTCTGGGCAGACGCTTGCTGCTATTGCAACTGCCAAATATTTTACCCTTACTCCACCCAACACCCCCCCACCCCACCCCAGTCCACCCACTCCCACCCCTACTGGTGGGTGTGGTGCGCCAAGTGCTGCTGCTGCTGGTGCATTGTCAACCCCCCAGGCAGCGGTATCCCAGTCATATGTGGTGCAGCTGCTGCTGCTGCTGCTGCTGCCATGGCCTGACTCATCCCTGGCACCCCCATGTGCCCCGCCTGGCCCGCCATGCTCCTCGCCAGCGTTTGAGCAGCCACCATATCTGGCGCAGATAACTGCCCCGCTGCTGCTGCTGCTAGCCCCGCTGCATCTCCTGCTGCTGCTACTAGTTGCATCTGCAAATGCTGCTGCTGCTGCTGCTGTTGGGGGTGGTGAGGGTGGGTGGCCATCGGCATGGGTAGCTGTGAGGGGTGTTGGCCCGGAGCTCCCACCATGCTCATACTACCCACAGGTGGCACCCCTTGCTGCTGCTGCTGCAACCCCTGCTGTTGTAGCTGGTGGTGGTGGTGAACAACCTGATGATGGTGCCCCGCTGCTGCTGCTGCTGCCATCATCTGCTGGTGCTGCTGTTGCTGCTGCTGTTGTTGTTGTTGTTGGTTGCTTGCCGCTGCCGCCGCCGCTGCTGCTGCCGCCGCCGCTGCATCTGCCACCGTGCCGAAATCCACCCCCGCCACTTGCGCTGCCGAAACCACTGCTTGTGCTGCCATCTGCGCATGGTCTGCAGGCTCCAATCCCCCCCCTGCCCCCACCCCACCACCACTCCCCCCAGCTGCTGCTGCTGCCACCGCACCAGGTCCCCCTGCCCCGGGTTGCGCCCCCGTTGACGCCACTGCTGCTGCTACTGCCGCTGCCGCTGCTAAGCTGTCGTCCATGACGCCCACTCCCACCTCCTCTCCCTCTCCCATACCACCCCCCGCATTTCCCCCATGCCCATGGTGGTTATGGTACATTCCCCCTCCATTACCCCCACCTGAAGAAGGGGAGCCAGGGTTTCCCCCCGGGTCTGCTTGTAAGGGGGGTAAACCTAGCCCGATCTGCTGCATGGTTGCTGGCATGTTGATCTGCTGCGCAAGCAGCTGCTCTACCAGCTCCTTATGGTCCTTGGTGGCCATGTGCTCCTTCAGTGCACTCCGTTTGCCAGCCCTGAAAGAGATGGATGGACAGAAAAGTGGACAGAAGGATGGATAAAGGAAAAGGACAGGGGATGGGGTAAGATGAAATGTGGAAGCGTTTGAATCTTGCGTTTGCAAACCCTTTGATACGCATGCGATCCCACAGTTCACCACAGGGGTGGCAGAGCCATAGTACAGATAGAACCCCACAGCAAATATGGAACATCATTCCATTGATTTACGTCATGTTCTACCAGCTCCTTATGGTCCTTGGTGGCCATGTGCTCCTTCAGTGCACTCCGTTTGCCAGCCCTGAAAGAGATGGATGGACAGAAAAGTGGACAGAAGGATGGATAAAGGAAAAGGACAGGGGATGGGGTAAGATGAAATGTGGAAGCGTTTGAATCTTGCGTTTGCAAACCCTTTGATACGCATGCGATCCCACAGTTCACCACAGGGGTGGCAGAGCCATAGTACAGATAGAACCCCACAGCAAATATGGAACATCATTCCATTGATTTACGTCATGTTCTACCAGCTCCTTATGGTCCTTGGTGGCCATGTGCTCCTTCAGTGCACTCCGTTTGCCAGCCCTGGAAGGATGGATGAACAAGGGGAATAAGGCAAGAGGTACCGGTAAGAGGTTAGGCAAGAGGGGAAGGGGAAAAAGGGCAAGCTAAGAGCGGAAGGGGGAAAGGGAAAGGGGAAAAGGGCAAGCTAGAAGGGGAAGGGGAAAAGGGCCAGGTAAGAGGTAAGGTGAAGTGTGCAGGTGTGAATCCTGCGTGAGCAACCCCATTGGCAAGCGTCCAGTGCCACAGTTCCTTCAACGCTCTTCGTTTGCCAGCCCTGGAAGGATGAATGGACATGGGAGGAAAGGGGCAAGAGGTAAGAGGTAAGGCAAGAGGGGAAGGGGAATAGGGGCAAGCTAAGAGGGGAATGGGGAAAAGGGCAAGCTAAGAGGGGAAGGGGAAAAGGGCAAGCTAAGAGGTAAGATGAAGTGTGCAGGTGTGAATTTGCGTGAGCAAACCCATTGGCAAGCATCCAGTGCCACAGTTCCTTCAGAGCACTCCGTTTGCCAGCCCTGGAAGGTTGGATGGACAATGGGAATAAGGCAAGTGGTAAGAGGTAAGGCAAGGGGAATAAAGGGATGAGGGGGCAAAAGGAAAGGCACGGCAGATGGTTAGATGAAGTGTGTGTGGGTGGGATGGACAAGGGGGAAATGGACAAGGGGGAAAGGGGCAAGAGGTAAGAGGTAAGGCAAGAGGGGAAGGGGAATAGGGGCAAGCTAAGAGGGGAATGGGGAAAAGGGCAAGCTAAGAGGGGAAGGGGAAAAGGGCAAGCTAAGAGGTAAGATGAAGTGTGCAGGTGTGAATTTGCGTGAGCAAACCCATTGGCAAGCGTCCAGTGCCACAGTTCCTTCAGAGCACTCCGTTTGCCAGCCCTGGAAGGTTGGATGGACAATGGGAATAAGGCAAGTGGTAAGAGGTAAGGCAAGGGGAATAAAGGGATGAGGGGGCAAAAGGAAAGGCACGGCAGATGGTTAGATGAAGTGTGTGTGGGTGGGATGGACAAGGGGGAAATGGACAAGGAGGAAATGGGCAAGAGGTAAGAGGTAAGGCAAGAGGGGAAGGGGAATAGGGGCAAGCTAAGAGGGGAATGGGGAAAAGGGGAAAAGGGGAAGGGGAAAAGGGCAAGCTAAGAGGGGAAGGGGAAAAAGGCAAGCTAATAGGTAGATGAAGTGTGCAGGTGTGAATCCTGCGTGAGCAACCCCATTGGCAAGCGTCCAGTGCCACAGGTCCTTCAGTGCACTTCACTTGCCAGCCCTGAAAGAGATGGATGGAGAAGGGGAGTAAGGCAAGAGGTAAGAGGTAAGGCAAGAGGGGAAGGGGATAAAGGCAAGCTAAGAGGGGAACGGGGAAAAGGGGAAGGTAAGAGGTAAGATGAAGTGTGCAGGTGCGAATCCTGCGTTAGCAAACCCATTGGCAAGCGTGCATGCCAGCCTTCCTTCAATGCTCTTCACTTGCCAGCCCTGAAAGGATGGATGGACATGGGGAATAAAGCAAGAGGTAAGAGGTAAGGCAAGAGGGGAAGGTAAGTAAGGGGGCAACAGGGGAAGGGGAATAAGGGGAGGGGCAAGGGGAATAAGGGGGCAAGAGGGAAAGAGGAATAAGGGGGCAAGAGGGAAAGGGGAATAAGGGGGCAAGAGGGAAAGGGGATAAGGGGGCAAGGGGGCAAGGGGAATAAGGGGGCAAGAGGGAAAGAGGAATAAGGGGGCAAGAGGGAAAGAGGAATAAGGGGGCAAGAGGGAAAGGGGAATAAGGGGGCAAGAGGGAAAGGGGATAAGGGGGCAAGGGGAATAAGGGGGCAAGAGGGAAAGAGGAATAAGGGGGCAAGAGGGAAAGGGGAATAAGGGGGCAAGAGGGAAAGGGAATAAGGGGGCAAGAGGGAAAGGGGAATAAGGGGGCAAGAGGGAAAGGGGATAAGGGGGCAAGAGGGAAAGGGGATAAGGGGGCAAGAGGGAAAGGGGAATAAGGGGGCAAGAGGGAAAGGGGAATAAGGGGGCAAGAGGGAAAGGGAATAAGGGGGCAAGAGGGAAAGGGGAATAAGGGGAGGGGCAAGGGGCATAAGGGGGCAAGAGGGGAAGGGGATAAGGGGGCAAGGGGAATAAGGCAAGCCACGAGGTACGATGAAGTGCGCGTGTGTGCAATTTACAATGGCAGGCATGCGATGCCACAGTTCACCACAAGGATTAACAGCCTAACACAGATAGAACCAGGAAATGTTGAACATCATTCCACCAATTAATGCCATGCGATCACGTCCAAGTCGATGGCGAGGACTTGCGGTGGAAGGAAAGCATCCATGCAAGTCTTGCTGCAATCCTCTTCTCCGTTCAGTGTCCCAAGCAGCGATCCTCAGGACACTTGGTTGTACATCGCCCTTACAATGCACTACCTCTTGCCATACCTTGCCATCCCCCCAATATCCCTAAACCCTAACCCAAAACCCTAAACCAGATCTGCCCCCTCCCTGCCCCTATGGCTCTAGCCATGCTTACTTGTGCCCTATTAGATGCTGGGGTTGCTGTAGTGGCGACATACGCTGCAGACCAAGAAAATTCAAGGTGCAGCAACCGCAAAAGGGCTGCTAGGTCGAAACCACCAAACACAACACCAGCCTAGGAATCTCGTTGCTCGCTAGCCTGACCGACAACTCCTAATCATCCAACGGTGGCAAGCCATTGCCCCTGCCCACGCAGTGCCCAGCTTACTTGTACCCCTTGCCAAAACATAAGCCTTGTTATAGTGGCAACACAGCCTGCAGAACCCCCCTCCCCCCATCATAACGACCAGGGACCCCTTCCTCCCTCCTTCCACCCACACCTCCTCAAAAAGCAACAGTGCCCCCCGCCCCCCCCCCCCCCCCGACGCCCCATGCTTTGCCCGGCTTACTTGTATCCCTTGGCAAACAGGTTACCCTGTTGTCGTGGCCACTCAACCTGCAAAACACACTCACCACCATAACGACCAGGGAACCCTTGCTGGCTACCTCCACCCAGGCCTCCCAATAAAGCAACAGTACCGGGCCCTACCCCCCTCCATTTGCCTTTGCCCCAGCTTACTTGTACCCCTTGCCAAACACATTAGGCTTGTTATAGTGGCGGCACAGCCTGCAGAATACCACGCCCCTGTCATAGCTGTCAGGATCACCTTTGCTGGCCACCTCCACCCAAGACTGTCCATTAGGCAACAGGAAGTCCTGCAGGGGGAGGAGTGACCACATACAGACACGTTAAGCCTGGGTGCTCCTTTTTCTCCCACGTAATGCACCGTCAATGACATGCCAGGCAGGGCAAGGAATTAACTTACAAACATTAGAGGTCCGGAAACCACAAGAGAAGTGTTGAATCAAATCAATCAGGCAACAGGAAGTCCTGCGGGGGGGGGGGGGGTACGCTGACTTGTACACAGAAAGTCACACAGGGGTTACACAGAAAGCAGCAAACCGTCTGGGGCTCAGCTCCACCTTTGCCCACAAGCAATGCACCGTCCACAAGAGGGCAGCCACTGTGGAGATGTAACACTATTATACAAACATGTCAGATTTAAGAAATCACCTGATCACGTCAATGCATGTGTCAGCAGTGACTCAAAGTACCCCATGCATTGTAATCTGGCTTAGGTTTGGGGATTACAATGCCCTAAACCCTAAATTCTAGTTTGGAATTCCACTGCGTGACGGAGGGTATCCAGCAGCAGGGTTTACTGCTTTTCTCATGCTGTAAGACCTCAGCTCGCCATGGCAACAGGAACCAGCATGCCTCCAACGATAGTCCAGTTTCTATGCCTGGAGGTTGATACAGGTAATCAAAGCAGGGGAGGGCGGCGCGTACAAAAAAGCAGGGTCTGTCATGCAGTGCTGGAACAAAGAATCGCAGGGTGCAGCAAACAAAGCAAGAGAACCGCCACCCCAATCCTATTCAATGCCTGGGAGAATCACTCTATCTTGCTTTGAATGACATCTGAGTGATGCTCGATGCAAGGTAGTCAAAGACATGCCTGGGTACATGGTTATGTGGTAGATCCAACTGCACAGCCCTCAGGGGCCGTGCAGCACCCAAGCATGACTCCAACCAGTTTCTAAGTGCAGTGGGGTGAGTAAGTTCGAGGTACATGGTTATGTGGTAGATCCAACTGCACAGCCTTTGGGGGCCGTGCAGCACCCAACATATAACTCCAACCAGTTTCTAAGTGCAGTGGGGTGAGTAGGTTCGAGGTACATGGTTATGTGGTAGATCCAACTGCACAGCCTTTGGGGGCCGTGCAGCACCCAACATATAACTCCAACCAGTTTCTAAGTGCAGTGGGGTGAGTAAGTTCGAGGTACATGGTTATGTGGTAGATCCAACTGCACAGCCTTCGGGGGCCGCGCAGCACCCAACATATAACTCCAACCAGTTTCTAAGTGCAGTGGGGTGAGTAAGTTCGAGGTACATGGTTATGTGGTAGATCCAACTGCACAGCCTTTGGGGGCCGTGCAGCACCCAACATATAACTCCAACCAGTTTCGAAGTGCAGTGGGGTGAGTAAGTTCGAGGTACATGGTTATGTGGTAGATCCAACTGCACAGCCTTTGGGGGCCGTGCAGCACCCAACATATAACTCCAACCAGTTTCTAAGTGCAGTGGGGTGAGTAAGTTCGAGGTACATGGTTATGTGGTAGATCCAACTGCACAGCCTTTGGGGGCCGTGCAGCACCCAACATATAACTCCAACCAGTTTCTAAGTGCAGTGGGGTGAGTAAGTTCGAGGTACATGGTTATGTGGTAGATCCAACTGCACAGCCCTCGGGGGCCGCGCAGCACCCAAGCATGACTCCAATCAGTTCCAAGTGCAGTGGGGTGAGTAAGTTCGAGGTACATGGTTATGTGGTAGATCCAACTGCACAGCCTTTGGGGGCCGTGCAGCACCCAACATATAACTCCAACCAGTTTCTAAGTGCAGTGGGGTGAGTAAGTTCAAGGTACATGGTTATGTGGTAGATCCAACTGCACAGCCTTCGGGGGCCGCGCAGCACCCAACATATAACTCCAACCAGTTTCTAAGTGCAGTGGGGTGAGTAAGTTCGAGGTACATGGTTATGTGGTAGATCCAACTGCACAGCCTTTGGGGGCCGTGCAGCACCCAACATATAACTCCAACCAGTTTCTAAGTGCAGTGGGGTGAGTAAGTTCGAGGTACATGGTTATGTGGTAGATCCAACTGCACAGCCTTTGGGGGCCGTGCAGCACCCAACATATAACTCCAACCAGTTTCTAAGTGCAGTGGGGTGAGTAAGTTCGAGGTACATGGTTATGTGGTAGATCCAACTGCACAGCCTTTGGGGGCCGTGCAGCACCCAACATATAACTCCAACCAGTTTCTAAGTGCAGTGGGGTGAGTAAGTTCGAGGTACATGGTTATGTGGTAGATCCAACTGCACAGCCCTCGGGGGCCGCGCAGCACCCAAGCATGACTCCAATCAGTTCCAAGTGCCGTGGGGTGAGTAAGTTCGAGGTACATGGTTATGTGGTAGATCCAACTGCACAGCCTTTGGGGGCCGTGCAGCACCCAACATATAACTCCAACCAGTTTCTAAGTGCAGTGGGGTGAGTAAGTTCGAGGTACATGGTTATGTGGTAGATCCAACTGCACAGCCCTCGGGGGCCGCGCAGCACCCAAGCATGACTCCAATCAGTTCCAAGTGCAGTGGGGTGAGTAAGTTCGAGGTACATGGTTATGTGGTAGATCCAACTGCACAGCCTTTGGGGGCCGTGCAGCACCCAAGCATAACTCCCACCAGTTTCTTTGTGCGGTGGGGTGAGTAAATGCGAAAGCTAGAGAGCCATGGTACATGGTACATCGTTGGAGTCATGTTACAAACTGGTTGGAGTCATGTGGCGGGTGCTGCACGGCCCGGAAGCTGTGCAGTGATCTATCTCATATACATGGTACATTGTACATGGTTATGTGGTAGATCCAACTGCACAGCACCCACCATATGGCCCCAATCAGTTTCTTAGTCTACAATGCTCCACTTGGAGCCTGGGTGCATACATATATGCAAGGCAGCCCCAAGGACTGCCCTTCGGTCTCGCTGTCGCCCTTCGGATTGTGGCTTAGCTCTTGTTGTATTTATTCATCCTTTTAAGCCCCAAGGGCTGCTTAGCCACGATACCTGCCACTCCCACGACAATGTGGAAGGACATGCATACCATACATCCCAAGTGGATTTTATGATGGCCAACAGGCCGAAACGCGTAATCCCATGCACTTGATGTAAGAATTCACAGAATTGAAAGAAGAATGGCTTTGGCGTCCAACTATAGCTGCTACCTCGAGCAATATCAACACAATGAAGAAGGACATGCATACATGACAAGTGGAGCCAGGGCGCAGGAGATGAGCTACGGGACTCTTTGCTACGGTCGGGAGGGGTCTGTGGGGCATTTTGCATTACTCAACACATTCCAAGTGGAGCCCTGCACAAACCTATTCCCACAATCAGAACCTCAACCACCGGATTTGAACAGATGAGGAAAACAACAATAGCAAACACAGGCCGCGCCATTCAAAATAAATTTCTACCCATACCTGGTCGGCTTCCCAGTTGGTTTTGGCATACTCAAAATACACCTTTTTGTCCCGTTTAGGGCCTGAAGCTCCGCCCAAGGTTGTCCCTGGGGTGAAGTTGTCCCCTGACAGATCTTCAAAGTTGCCGCTGTTGCTGGGGGCACCAAATGGGGCTACACAGACAAAAAGAGCAAAATAGCAGTGTTTACCGGTTGTTAGCGTTAGGGCACACATGGCAGGAAGGACCATGTATTGCCCCTCCCATTTCAGAATGCAATGCTTTCCCTTGCAGTCGCCAACCAAAGTTGCCGCTGTTGCTGGGGGCACGTAATGGAGCTGTAAGAGGCAAACCCATCAAAACACATTTGTTTTATGGTTAGCATCAGGGCGCACATGGCGGGAAGAAAGGTACTTCGGCATCAGGAATGCATTTGCCCCTCCTCTTTAGACAACGCATTAGCTTCTCCTTCCAGTCGCAACCAAAGAAGGGCAGTTTGTGGGGCTAGGTAACATATCAGAAGCAGCATGGGAGTCATGTCCCTCAGCAAGCGCCAACCAGGGCAAAGGCATGATCAACAATCCCCTCACCATCAATCCAGTCAACATAAACAGCCTGTCACCCCCATCCCACCCCCCGCCTGGGCCTCCCGCCCACCCCCCACCTGACTGTGTTGCTCCTGCCTGCGAGTCCCCCGCTCTCCTGGACCTCTTCTTCCCAGTATGTCCCCTCAGCTCCTCCATCAACCCAACCAACTTTGAAGAGCCATTGCCCCCCACCCCCCACTCCCCTTCCCACACCTGACTGTGTTGCTCCTGCCTGCGAGTCCCCAGCTCTCCTGGACCTCTTCTTCCCTACATTCCCCTCCCCATCATTTTAGTCAACATGAACAACCTGTCATCCCCCCCCCCCGCTATGCCTGCCCCCCCCCCCCTCCCCCCCCCCCCCCCCACCTGACTGTGTTGCTCCTGCCTGTGAGTCCCCCGCCCTCCTGGACCTCTTCTTCCCTGCATGGCCTCTCACCACCTCCATTAACCCCTCCAGAGCTCCTCTGCCTACAGTAGCCCCGCCCTTTCCTTTTCCCCAAAGCCCCTTCCTGCCGTCTTCCAAGCCTTGCCCAGATCACCCAAATGTGTCCCCCCTGCCTCAAATTCCCAGCCTCCTCCTCTTCCTCCCTGCATTCCGCTCCCCCCCCCCCCACCCTCACCTGACTGTGTAGCTCCTGCCTGCGAGTCCCCCGCCCTCCTGGACCTCTTCTTCCCTGCATGTCCCCTCAGCTCCTCCATCAACCCCTCCAGAGTCCTCTGCCTGCAGTATCCCTTCACCATCTCAATAGCTGCCAAGTGACGGTCCTCAGTATAAGTGACACAGCAGTCCGTCACCATGGTCACCAGGTAACCCAGGTCAGCAGCGTCTTTGATGGCATGACTGACGCATTGGTCTGTCACGCAGCCGCATACAATAAGAAACCGCTTGTCCATGTTCCTGCAATAAAGAATATTGTGGATCTAATAAGTTGCAACTCTTTACGGAGGAAGATTGTGGCTAACTACACCTATGTTCTTCACTCTCGAATTTCTAGTATCCTGGCATAGGTACCTTGAACCCTAAACCCTAGACTTGGTAACCCAGGTCAGCCGCGTCTTTGATTGCATGACTGACGCATTGGTCTGTCACGCAGCCACAAACAATGAGGAATCGCTTGTCCATATTCCTGCAGCAAAAGATATTATGGAATAAGACTTAATGTCTGATTGTCTTCCGCTCTCGTCACCTTAACTCTCAGTATCGTTTTCTCTCAACACACACTAACAAACTGGTTGGAGTCATGTGGTGGGTGCTGCCCGGCCCAAAAGCTGGGTGACATGCAGGCACAAAAGCAGAACAGTAAATCCTAGAGGTCCAAGAGAAAACAAAACGACCCGAGATGATGCTAAGCCCCAGATAGTAAGACACCCCTTGCATTCGTCTGTTTGCAATTAGCATTTCGGGGTGAATTCAGAATTTTAAGACTAAATAACCAGATATGGTAGGCGGGAGAACCCATATTATGGCAGTATCACCACCCCTTGCTTAACACAGCGCATGGCAAAAGCCTAGCGTCCTGTAACTGTAACTGAATAACCAGAAGAAGGACAGAGATTGCCAGACGTCAGCATGTTGACATCTGCTAGGCAGTTAACTAGATCACACCCTAGGTCTAGGTTAAGGCGGTGCTGCTGGATACCTTGGACAAAAGGAAGTGTTGCTTATACCGCTATGCTGCTAAACACAGCATGCAGGACCAGACCTGACCCGGGTTCAATTCCCGGCGGCGACACTGCGTTTCTGTGCGAAAGGGCCCCAAACCTGGGATAGGGTGCTGAGTAGAGAGCCAGATCGCGGTAGAAAAAAGGTCTTACAATGGATGCGGTAGCTGTCCAAACTGATGGTCAGAATTGGCGGAGGGCAGCACCAGGGCAAACATTTTCACCATTTTCACAGATATGAGGCGTCCATACATCGGGGAGGAGAGCGGGGTGGGGACGTACACGGGACACGGGCGAAAGAGGGGGCCGACAGGCGCCGTTGACCCGGGGGGGGGGGGGGGCATCACATGAGAAGGTGAGGAGGACCCATACACAGGGAAAGGAAACCTGGGGGGGGGGGGCTTAACACAGGGAAAGAGATGGATGACAAGTGGAAAGAGAGCGGGGAACAGAGGGGAACGGAGGAGGAACAGTACACTTGGGAGCAAAGGGGGCTGCTTTATACGGGAGACATGGGGCATGACATGGGAAAGGGGGGGTGGGGGCGTTACACAGGGGGGAAGGCAGGAGGGGTTTACACAGGGGACCGTTGCACCATCACTCAGTAGCTGCTGTGAACCATACCTTAGGATGTAGTCCAGGGTGGTGCTGCTGAACACGCTGCTGCTGGTCTTGGGTAACACCAGATCATCAGCTGAAGGACGGATGGGGTCCAGGACCTAAGCACAAGAAACACGACAAAACAAGAACATACAAGTAATCAGTATATTGCAGCCACAGCTCCACGGATAACTGACAGCTAAAGATGCAGACTAGTATGGAGGCAAGCAAGGGGGTTACAAGCAGGTTGCTGTCCGTGATTTCCATGCCAAGGAAAGCGATTACAAGCCCTTTTGATTTAGCAGCTCATCAGCAGAGGGACGGAAGGGGTCCAGGACCTAAGCACAAGAAACACGACAAAACAAGACATAGATGTGCATTATGATCTGCTAGGCTGGTGCTTTTTCCAGCTTCACTGCCCCCCTGCTAGGCTTCGCTTTTTGGCATGCTGCCCTTGGCAACCACTTTCTCCCCATTGGTGCTTTATGCTTTGCTATGCTGTTGCCTCCATCTTGCTTGATTCCCTTGCTGGGGCTTGGTGCTTTTTCAGCTTCACTGCCCCCCTGCTAGGTTGCTACTTCGCTAGCCCTCGCTTTTTGGCAGGCTGTCTTTCACCTCCACCTTCTCCCCTTGCTGCTGCATTACCCTTTGCCTAGCTGCTACCTCCATGCAGCTAACATCCACCTTCTCCCCGTCTGTGCACCACCAGTACGCTTCGCTAGGCTGGTACCCTCACTTTGTTTACATCCCTTTCTGTCTGCTGTGGGATTTATAGCTGCTCTGGGGGGGGGGGGGGGGTAGTGTGGGGGGGGTGGGGGGGGGCGATGGAGAGGGGAGACCAACCCAACCCACACCCTCCCCGACTTCTAGCCATCTCGCCTCAACATAACTTCCCTTTACAGCTGCTTTTGATTGCTGCACTACAATCTGCAAGGCTGTTACCTTCATAAAACTCGCTTCCCTGTGGTCGTGTGCTGCTTGGTCTCGAGTGACCTTTTGGCATAGCTGGTTTTGCGTTTTGATTGATTGATTTATTGCTTCCCTGGGATACTGCCCTTGGCATCCACCTTCTTCCCGTTGCTGAATTATCCCCTGCAATGCTGTTGCCTCCATCTCGCTTGATTTCCTTGCTGGCTGCTGGTGCCTTTTTAACTTCTCTCTGGAGTACCCTTTGCATGGCTGATACTTCGCTAGGCCTCGCTTCTCTGGGCTACTGCCTTTCACCTCCACGCTTTCCCCATTGCTGCACTATGCCCTGCTATGCTGTTGCTTCTACCTTGCCTGCTTTGCTTGCTGGGGAATATTGCAGGCTGCACTTCACACCAAGCCTCTGGCAGTTGCTGTGTTGCCCTTTTCAGTGCAAGTCCGCCTTCCCTGCATTCCCCTTCCAGCAGCTGCAACTCTCTCTGACTTACATTGCAAGCTTCTGTTTGTCCCAGGGTTACACAACAGCTGCTGCAGCTTGCTGAATGCCCTTGCCTGCTTCCCACGCTGCTGCATCTTACCACGCTGCTGCCTGTTGCCACAAATGTACAGCTGCGGCTTGCTGAATGCCCTCCCTTGCTTCCCATGCAGCTTGGCTGCCATGCTTTCTGGCTGTGCCTATGCTGGTGCTCCAGAATTGCACAGCTGCAGTCTTCCTTAGATGTTTCCCCTGCAGTCTAATCTTGGCGCCCCAGCTTTCTGGCTGTGCCTATACTGGTGCTGCAGGAATACGCAGCTGCAGTCTTCCTCTGATGTTTCCCTTGCAGTGTAATCTTGGCGCCCCAGATTTTGGCTGTCCCTATGCGCTCCCAGGGATAAACAGCTGCCGCTTGCTGAGTGCCCTTTCTTGCTTCACATGCACCTTGGCGCCCACGCTGCTGCTTGTTACGCTGTCCTTAAATGCTTGTTGTTTGTTGTTATTACGCTGTCCTTAAATGTTTGTTGTTTGTTGTTATTACGCTGTTCCCAGACCTGTACAGCTGCAGCTTGCCGCGTTCCCTCCCTTGCTTTCCGTTGCAATCTCACCTTGGCATCCCAGCATCCTGGGGGCACATGGAAGCCTGAGATCTTGTAATCCAAGCTGCGATCTCTGCCATCACGCGTTAGGCTCTGGATCACTGTGTAGATGACTTCTATGTTACATGCTCGCGCTGCTTGCTGAAGCTGCGCCCAGCGGGGGATGGTCTCCTCTAGACGGCTCCACCAATACCGGAACTCTTCGCCCTGCAAGCAGTAAATTCGGCGAAGAGGAGAAGAAGCTCAAGGAACGAACTGCCTTTGACACGTCCACGCTTTGCATCAGGAACCCTGCCTCGACCGCATGGTGTACGCTGGGTTTCAAAGTATAAGCTTCTGCATAACACGCCGTTGGTACAGGGTACTGCTAAAGGTAGCGCAGCTGCCTAGGGTCTGCTGATGTGACCATGTGACGCTTCATCGTATGGCAAAATGTATGCTTTTAGAACTGTTCGGCAAGTATGGATTGGAAAAAGCACCTGGTACTATAACAGTGTCCCAATCCTGACCGGCAACGCTGCTTTCGGGGCTCCACCACGACACGGTAACAATGCCACAAGCGGGACAATATAATCAGAAGGATGCCGCGATATGAGGAGCCCAGCATACCTCAAGCTGTTCAGGGGTCAGATGCCGATAGTAAGCACCTGCTCGGTGGCAGTTGTAGTTCTGCACGTCGATAAACAACACAGCTGCTTGTTTGGGGTCAGCACTGACCTCGCGCAGTTTGGCCTGCGGTTGGAAGCATGCCATGGCTGCTCTTTTCCGCACAAATGACAAGGCAAGGCAGCAAGGTCACGGGCGTCAAACGGTCTTGAAGTACTTCAAGTACAGAACGCGGAAAGCGGCCCTCAGCGGCCACCGAGTGGAGTGAGTGAGTGAGCACACTTTGCTGGTGCCGGAGCCAGCAGTGCATCGTGTAGATGAGTCCTGTTCGAAGCACAGAGGCAGATCCATTACTGAGTGTGTGTGCTACACGCCGCTGGGCAGCTCAGTGGGCCGTGGACCGAAGTAGGGGCACTCCATGCGATCTGCCCCACGTTCTTTGGCAGGTTGTGCAGACGTTCAACTCCCATTTCGTGCAATATCTGCAAAGGTCGCGCATTAAATCACAGACGTCAGTTCCTTACCCCTAGACGGTCCATGCAAAGCCCCTGCTAGAAGAAGGGCATAACACATTGGGCCGATCGCAGGTGCCCCTAGCCGGTCTCGTAACAGGTTCAAACACGCATTATGGACGCTGGGGCTAGAGAAACGCCTGCAGAGGGCAGCCCAGACAACCAGCATGAACAGCCTCTCAGCATGGAGAAGCTATACTCATTGGTGCTCGACAAGCCTTGCCCAGTCGTGGACCTTCAAGTGCAGCCTCAAAGCCCAAGCACCCGCAGGCGAACGTCACCCTCCGTCATTGAACGCGCGGTAAAAGCTGTCTATGAGGCTGAAACCTTCCAAGGTACGCAGCAGCTCGCAGCAGCAAGAGGTTATACATGAATGCCACCACTACAATTGAAAGGCTTGTTCTAAGCTGTGTGCGAGCAATCCCGGGTTATCATGGTATATTGTAACACCGCCCCTACATACTGCAGTAGGGCACCATAAGCTTCCCTACTCCCACTATATTGCACAGCAACCATGCATAATCCAGCTGCTACATCCCACATCATCTATTCTGCTGCTATCATGGACCAACAGTATATGTTCCTGTTTGCACTGCTGCTGATGCTTATGATGTTCTCACCCCTTTTGTGCTTCCACAGAGGTCATTGAGGCGCTGGATGCATCCCTCACCCGCCTTAGGCAGCTGGAGGTGTTCTCATCAGTAGGAGCAGAGATTGCAGAACCACCCCCGGTAATTGAATCATGGGGAAGCTTAGGCGTATGATCAAAATGCAGATGATCAACAGCTAGTATGAGGGCTGGGAGTGCTTGACAGCAGCAGGAGCAGCAGGAGGCAAAGGGGCAGGGCAGTGGTAGCAGCAGCAGGAGCAAAAAGGCAGGGCAGTGGTAGCAGCAGCAGGGCAATGGCAGCAGGAGCAGGAGCAGCATGACGATGGCAGCAGGAGCGGGAAGCAAAAGGGCCAGGGCAGTGGCAGTAGCAGTGGCAGCAGCAGTGGCAGCAGGAGCAGCAGGGCAGTAGTAGCAGCAGGAGCAGGAGGCAAAGGGGTAGGGCAGTGGCAGCAGCAGCAGGAGCAAAAAGGCAGGGCAGTGGTAGCAGCAGCAGGGCAATGGCAGCAGGAGCAGGAGCAGCAGCAGCATGACGATGGCAGCAGGAGCGGGAAGCAAAAGGGCCAGGGCAGTGGCAGTAGCAGTGGCAGCAGCAGTGGCAGCAGGAGCAGCAGGGCAGTAGTAGCAGCAGGAGCAGGAGGCAAAGGGGTAGGGCAGTGGCAGCAGCAGCAGGAGCAGGGCAATAGTAGCAGCAGCAGCAGGAGCAGAGCAACGGCAGCAGGAGCAGGAGCAGCAGTAGTAACAGCAGGAGCAGTAGGCAAAGGGGCAGGGCAGTGGCAGCAGGAGCAGGAGCAGCACGAGTCAAAGGGGCAGGGCAGTGGTACCAGCAGCAGGAACAGCAGGAAGCAAAGCAACAGGGCAGTGGTAGCAGGAGCAGGGCAGTGGCAGCAGGAGCAGCAGCAGCAGGGCAGCAGGAGCAGCAGCAGGAGGAAAAGGGGCAGGGCAGTGGCAGCAGCAGCAGGAGGAAAAGGAGCAGCAGGAGGGAAAGGGGCAGGACAGTGGCAGCAGCAGCAGGGCAGTGGCAACAGGAGCAGGGCAATGGCAGCAGCAGGAGCAGGAGGAAAAGGAGCAGCAGGAGGTGAAAGAGCAGGGCAGTGGCAGTTGCGGCGGCTGGATTAACAAATGAGCTACCGAGCAGCAGCTGTGGCAGCAGACCAAGGAGAACCAGCGACAGAGACAGGGCACTGCATGTAGGGGCCGCAGCAGCATCAGGAGAAAAGACAGCGGCGTTAGCAGCAAAGCATTAACGTGGCAGGGACACAGTTTGAGCGAGCAGCAGCGGCAGCAGCAGCAGCAGCAGCAGTTTGACCGAGCAGAAGCGGCAGCAGCAGCAGCAGCAGCAGCAGTTTGAGCGAGCAGCAGCAGCAGCAGCAGGAGAAAAGACCACAGGTTAGCAGCAGCAAAAGCATGAAGCGGCTGTTACGCCAGTTGAACGGGGAACATTAGCAACAACACTGGCGGCAGATTTGGCAGCAGCGGCAGCTTCCTCATGTGAGGAGCCAGGGAGGATGCTGCTGCTACATATGCATTTGGTATGTTTTAGGTATATTTTGTTATATTTTATTATGTTTTTTTATTTTTTATGGCCCTGAGCAAGGCATAAAACTGTTTGGCTTGCTGTTGACTGGGTCAACTGGTCAGCGCATGGCAAGTCGCAATGGGCTGGCCTGACATACATTGGCTAGCAAGGGATTTAGGGTGGGCTGGTGGCAGCCATTGTTTGAGCTTGGACAGGAATTTGAGTATGCCGTTGGAGCCTAAGTTGGTTCCTTGTGGGTGGCGCTGCCCCCACCGGCGCCGCGCTTTGACGGGGCCATTTGGTAATTGGTAATTGGTATGTTTTTATGTTTTTATTTTTGGTATATTCTAGCTCCTGCTGCTGCTGCTGCTGCTGGTGCTGCTGCTGCTGTGTGCCGAGCGCGAGAACATTTCCATGTTTGGCTATGGCTGAGTCGTTGGTAATGTTGCTGCTGCTACCTACAAATATGGCTGACCGTACCGATCCTGCTGCTGGTGCTGTGTTTTCAGCGGATCCATGTCAAGCTATGGCAGAGGTGTTGCTACTGTTGCTGCTACTACAGGCGTAACTGACTGCACCGCTGCTGCTGCTGTCTGCCCAGGCTAAAGAGGGATTTACGTTTGGCTCATGGCTGACTGGTTGCTGAAAACAAACAAAAACAAACAAAACAAACAATGAAGGTGTGGCAACCGCAAAGGGCTGCTAGGTGGAAACGACTAAACACGCCATCCACCAATGTTGCTGCCACCACCTACAAACTTGGCTGGTCGTGCTCCTCTTGCTGCGGGTGCTGTGTTTTCAGCAGATCCATGTTTGGCCATGGCAGACGTAGTGTTAGAGTGGCTGCTACTACAGGCTTGACTGACAGAACCTGCTCCTTTTGTTCCACCTCGCTGTTTTTGTGATAGCTTGAGGTGCGGGGCCTATGGCACTTTCTGCTATGGCATATCTTGAATTGTAATAACAATGCCTGCTGTTGCTGCTGTGTGGCCAGGGTCAAGAGGGATGTGTGGTATTGCTACAGCTGGAAGAAGACAGGGGCTACAGCCTCAAAGGAGGAACATACGTGCAGGTAAACAAAACAAAAAAGGGTTGGAAAGAACGAGTAAATGCAAGAGCTAAACCGTATTACCAACGCAAAAAAGGGTTGAAATGGCTCCTATACAGTTCGAGCCGGATACCCAACCTCAGGATTATCGATCCTGCGCTCTAGCCAATTGAGCTACACACTCTAAATAAATAGTTGATCCTAATCGACCAAACTACTTATAAAGCTTTGTTCATCGAGTTCATATACACGTGAAATCCCCATGCTGCCAGATGAAGCACTGCACGCCATTTTTTTTAAATAATTTTTTTGCATAAAAAAATTTTTTTAGTTCCGGGAAATTTTTTATTTTTTTATGGAAGTATCAACAGCGCAAATGAGACTGGCAGCTTCTGGACGCTGTGCACATAACCGTGTGGAATCATCTCATCTAATCTCATCTAATCTCACAGCTCTCTTTTTCTCTCAATTCACTCACCCCCACCCCCCTAACAAACTGGTTGGAGTCATGCTTGGGTTCTGCACGGCCCGGAGGGCTGTGTAGTGGTTTCTCTTAACATCTAACCTCAAAACTGTGGCGTTGGTATGCTCTTTTGTATGTATACGAAGGGGAGGGCCATGTGGAGATCAGCCGCAGGCTGAGCAATGTGTCTAATTTCTGGCCTACCTACCCTGTTCTGGCATTGCTCTTTTTGGCACAACCTCAAAATGCCTTGTTGTGTTTTTTATGCTATCGTAGGGAGGGGAAGGCAGTGTGGACCGCAGCGGCAGATTGGGCAATGTGTCTAATTTCCGGCCTACCTACCTACCCTGTTCTGGCATTGCTCTTTTTGGCACAACCTCGTGATGCTTTGTTGTGTTTTTTATGCTATCGTAGGGAGGAGAAGGCAGTGTTGAGATGAGCGGCAGGCTGAGCAATCTGTTTGGTGTGGCGGATCAATGGCAGCTGTCGGCTGAGATTGGTCACAGGAGCAGCAGAAACTTCCTGGCCATGTTCCGCTTGCCCAGGGCAGGGGGCGGGGAATATACGGTAAGGGGTTTAGGGTTTAGGGGGGTTACAAGGCTGAGGTTGGTCATAGGAGCAGCAGAAGCTTCCTGGTTATGTTCCGCTTGCCCAGGGCAGGGGGCGGGGGATTTAGGGTAAGGGGTTTAGGGTTTAGGGGGGTTAGGGTCTAGGGTTTAGGGGGGTTATAAGGTGCCATGTTTCGCCTGCCCAGGGCAGGGGGTGGGGAGTATACGGTAAGAGGTTCAGGATTATGGTTTAGGGGGGTTTAGGGTTTAGGGTGTAGGGGGGTTACAAGGTGCAACCTTCCGCCTGCCCAGGCCAGGGGGTGGGGAATAGACGGTAAGGGTTTTACGGTTAGGGTTTAGGGGGTTTAGAAGGTGCCATGTTCCGCCTGCCCAGGGCAGGGGGTGGGGATTATATGGTAAGGGCTGCCTAGCTATGCTCTCATCTCCCCAAATATCATCGTGTACCGTTGTTGTTTTGTTGTTCCACCTTGCTGTTTTACTAACGGCTTGCAGTCCGGTGACCTATGGCATTTTCTGCTATGGCATATTACGAAATGTAATGATATGAATAAGCCAGACAGTACGCCTCATAGTACAAAGGAAAGGATGATAATAGGAAAAAAAGGGAAAAAACACATATTAAAAAAGGGAAAAAACAAACAAACAATGTAAAACAATCGTATTGCATTTGTTGGTGAGGGGGCGGGGGCTAAAGAAATGGGAATGCTGGTGACGCCCGACTGTTGTGACATGTGACATGACGTTTCCACCCACAGGGGTTCAACATCTTGCTTGCTGTCCATGTTGTTATTACCTTTCATGACATGCTATAGCAATAATTCCCATAGGCCCCGCACAAGCTATTATGAAAACAGCGAGGTGGAACGTAACTTGCTTGCTCTCCATACTACTGTTTCAATGTAATACACGCTTGTTCTTTTGTTCCACCTCGCTGTTCTTTGTGACAGCTTGAGGTGCGGGGCCTATGGCACTTTTTGCTATGGCATATCATGAAATGTAATGACACCCTCTTGTGCATAGCATGTATCTATCACTGAATTCTCCCTGCTGCTGCTGATGTATTGCTGTGGATCTACTGTTGTATTGTTTTCATTAATGTACTGCTGTATTTTTAGGGTTTAAGGTTTAGGGTTTACTAATGTACTGCTGTACTGCCCCTGTACTGCAGCCTGAAGTACGGCTGTATCAGATGTACAACAACCAACAGGAGTACAGCAGCTGGACTGAGGCCCTGAGAGCTGTGCGCCTAGGGCTGAGCAGGTGAGGGTCTAAAACCCTAATAAACCCTAATAAATCCTAATACCCTGCGGCTCTGCATTTAGGGTTTCATGAGATGGTCTGTGCATAAGATTTCAAAGCTGCATTTTGGCTCAGGGGGGAAGATCATGAACTGTTTTGGAAACCATGTCACGTCCGTTAGCCTGGGGTTCGGGAGCAGCAGCAGGATTAGATGAAATAGATCACTGCACAGCTTTCGGGCCGGGCAGCACCCACCACATGACTCCAACCAGTTTGTTAGTGTGTGTTGAGAGAAACCGATACTGAGAGCTACGGTGACGAGAGCGGAGGATTATACACCTTCGGTTATGTCTATGCTCTTACTGAAGTACCGTTGCAACCTCACCCCATATTTCTCATGAATGCCATAGCAAAAAGTGCCATAGGCCCCACACCTCAAGCTGTCACAAAGAACAGCGAGGTGGAAGATGTATAGCTTGACTTGTTGTATTGCCTATCTGTCTCTACTAGTTGCAATGTACTTAAGCATAAACCTTAAGCACTGAACCCTAGTAAGGGACCTTAAGCACTGAACCCTAGTAAGGGACCTTAAGCACTGAAGCCTAGTAAGGGACCTTAAGCACTGAAGCCTAGTAAGGGCACAGCGTGAATAGAGCAGCAGCAGCACGAGGAAAAAAGTCAAATCACTATTTTCTTTTACTTATGTGTGCTTGCAACGTTCACCGGAAAGTTGTAACAATCGGGCATTGTACTGAGCTTCGGGCATTGTACTGCCTATGTCCCTTCTGTACTGCCCATGGTTCTCCTCACACCCGAAACAGCAGGAAAAAATACTTATCAAACCCCTGTCAATTATGCTCTTACTGACATAATGTGTCGCCTATGCTAAAGTTGTTGCATTGTACTACCTGTATTTCTTTTGTAGTGCTGATGGTTCTCATGGTTTGTACTACGAGGCGGGGTGGAGGGTCCTAACAGCAGGACCAGCAGCAAGCAAACCAGTGAAATACCAAACTGGAGACTTCTTACGTTCAGCATTGGGCTTCAACTGGCTGCTGGATAATAGAGACAGCAGAGTCAATCATACGGAGGTGGGTGGGGGTTTTAGAGCTTCGAACCGCAGGGTTTAGGGTTTAGGGTTTAGTACTTAAGGTTTGGGGTAGGAAACCCTGAATTGGTCCTAGGTATGGAGCTTCAGTCGGCTGTCTGATAAAAGAGGTAATAGAGTCAATCATACCTGGGGGGGGGGGCAGTTGAAGAGTGCAGGGTTTAGGGTTTAGCACGTAGGGTTTAGGGTTTAACCAGGTTTTGAGCTTGGGAAGAGTGGCTTCAAATGCTAAAAGAGCCATAGTGATGCATAGTGCTGCTCATTTGGGTGGGGGGGGGGGGGGTAGCATATACAGCAACAAGGTTTTTAGGTGCTTCCCTCTTCATGAAACCAACTTCTGCCCTTGTTGTCTTGAGTAATGCATAATGCCCCAAAGGACCCTCCCGACCGTAGCCCTGTGCCGTTTCGACGCTAACCGTTAGACAACAGCCTCGCGTTCACTCCAACTCAAAGTCCAGCTCGTAACCAAATCTTACAAGCTAAATCTGTCTTTGTTGTTTCAGGGTTATGCGCTAGCTGGCAAGATGGAGGTATTGGGTCTATCATTGACGCTAACCGAGTTTTCTGGGGCACGAAAGGTTGTATGAATTAAACGTAATTTGTTTGTTGTTTCAGGGTTATGCGCTAGGTGGCAAGGTGGAGGTATTGGGTCTATCATTGACGCTAACCGAGTTTTCTGGGGCACGAAAGGTTCGATGAATTAAACTTAATTTGTTTATTGTTTCAGGGTTATGCGCTGGGTGGCAAGGTGGAGGTATTGGGTCTATCATCAGGAGCGACTGACCCCTTTGTCAAGCAGCAGCTGGAAGGGAGCTGGGCAGCACAGCTCAGTGAACAGGTGGCGTTCTCTGTCAAGATGGCAACAGGTGGGGTTTAGGGCCTTGGGGTTTAAGGGCTTTGTCGGTTAGGGTTTTGGGGTTTAGGGTATTGATTTCATTAGGGCTGTGTGAAAAAGAGGACAGTACGCCTCAGTGAACAGGTGGCAGTCTGAGTTAAGATGGCCACAGGTGGGGTTTAGGGGTTGGAGCTTTGATTTGGCACTTTGGGATTTAGGGCTTTGTTGGGGTAGAGGGTTGTGTGAGAGGCAGATAGCACGCTGAGTGCACAGGTGGCATTCACTATCAAGTTGGCAACAGGTGGGGTTTAGGGCCGTGGGTTTTAGGGCTTTGGCTGTTACGTTTTTGGGGTTTAGAACTTCCGGTGTGTAGAAACAGGACAGCGCGGCTGAGTGGACATGCGTCTTTCTTGGTGACGACGGCGAAAGGCAGGGCTTAGGGCTTGGGTGTTAGGGTTTTGGGTTTTGGGGCTGGGCGGTTTAGGCCTGTGTGCGAAACAGGACAGTGTGCGTGAGTGAACAGGTGTCTCCCTTGGGGGTTAGGGCTTAGATTATTAGGGTTTTGGGGTTTAGAGCTTTGATATTCAGGGGTGCATGGAAAAAGGATAGCGCGGCTGATTGAACAGGTGACTTTCTCTGTTAAGGGCCGTGTAACAGAGCAGCAGAAAACCTGCTTGCTCTTGGGGAAGGTACTTGGCATTTTGGTCTGTACCAGGTCTTCCTGTTACAGGCCGGGGGTGTGGGCGGGGGTCCCTGTGAAAAGCAATACAGCACGGTCCACTGCACATGCTGGGTTCTGTTTGCAGTGGACGCTGAGGTTTTGGTTTCTCTGTTGGGGTTTACCGATGGGGGGCTCAGGGTTTAGTGTGCCGCTATGTGCTCAGATGTCCTATTTAGTCACAGGACGTCACCAGAGTGGGATTGAGGCTGGGGTTGAGGGGGTAAGGGTTTAAGCAGCTCAACACCACAGGGTTTAAGCAGCTCAACACCACAGGGTTCAGCAGGGAGCTGGTTAAGCCCTAATGGTTTGACTTCCCTGGCAGGGTACGAGGTGCACCCAAGCAGATGGGTTATGGGGTTCCCAGTAAGCTGGGCAGAACATCTGGGTAAACACCATTGTAAAACACTGCATGCTTGAGAATCCAAGTTAGAACAGAGAATGCATTGCATGCAGGAATCGTGCTTCTATCAGAAGCGACTTCACTCTATCCTGTATCGAGGCAGACAATGATTAGGACAAGAAGAGCCGTTAGAAGGAATTGAACCTGGGTCTGTCCTGTGCCCGACAGGCAGGTAGGATGACCATGCATGGTTTTGCACGCGCTGGGGTTCAGTGCATGGGGTGGTAGAGTTTAGGGTGCAAGCGTTCACTTCCTAAGACTTGGGGTTTACATACAACTGAGGATTTACATAGAACTTAGGGTTTACATAGAACTTAGGGTTTGCTTACGACTTTGGGTTTGCTTACGACTTCGGGTTTACATACGACGGGTTTACATGCAGTCAGGCTTGAGGGCTGATTCAGCAGCTGACATTCTCAATTGTTGTTTCCCCTCACCTTCTATGAACTTACGTGCATTGCATTGCACTGCATTGCATTGCATTGCTCACCAACACTGGACACTTAGCTGACTCAACGAATGGGTATTACACTTCATGATTTGCCTTAGCAAAAAGTGCCATAGGCCGCGCACCTCAAGCTGTCACAGAGAACAGAGAGGTGGTGAAGGGGTACAGGTGATCAAAGGAGGGACCTTAGCTGACCGCTGTGCTGCTGCTTCTGCGAAACTTTTTCAAGTATGATCTTATTTTCGCTGACATATAAGCTGAACTCTGTGCCTTTATCTGTATGAATTTTCCAGGTGTGATATTTCCCTGGAAGTTGACCAGTGCGGGCCCCCGCCCCACCCTCACCCCCATTTCCGAGCGCTTCTATTTAGGCGGAATTGAGCATGGGCTCAGAGGCTTTACCCCGAGAGGGGCAGAGCCGTTTGCGGAGCGCCGGCAACGGCGGGGCGACGGCGGCGGCAGCAGCAGCAGCGGCGGGGGATCGGCAGGGGAAGCAGCGGGAGCAGCAGCGGCAGCCAACGGAAGCGGTGGCGGTGGTCGGGGGGTAATTTACGACGCTTTAGGGGGTGACATTTTCGCTTCCACGTTGGCCACATTGCGGGTTAAGTTGCCCGGGACGCCGGGGGATTTGGGGATGCATTTGCAGCTGTTTGCAAACGGGGGAAGTGCGGCGTTGCTAGGGCCGGTGGGCGGTGGCGGGAGTCGACCGGGGAGTAGTTTTGGGGCGGCGGCTGGGAGCAGTAGCAGTGGCAGCGCTGGTGGTGTGGGAGGGTTCAGGTCGGGGACGGGAGCTGTGGGGGGACTGTTGCTGTCGAAGGCGAAAGAGGTGGCTGGGAGTTTCAGATGGACGGCAGGTGAGGGGGGGGGGGGTAGCGGGGGGGATGGGAGTGGCTGGAGGGGGGGCGCAGGGGAGGGGGGCGCTAG
>OY744510.1:3923152-3956595 GCA_963556185.1 Pseudopediastrum boryanum | reverse complement strand
ATGCAATTAGCAGCCGAGGGCTGTGCAGTGGTCTCTTTTCATTGAATTGGTGGCCCAGGCAATGCCTAGGGGTGAGGGAAGGGTGTGAGGTATGGAGCATGCGGGGGAAGCATGATTACATGCACATGATTACATGCACATGGCCAGAGAGGAATTAGGGGGAAAGAGAGAGAGCTACGGAGAAAAGGGGGGGGAACACTTCTTGCATATGTTAAGTGAGTAGGCCCTTACCTAGTGTATAGATAGGCCCACTATCACTTTAGAGAGGTATTACATTTTGTGAATGTCATAGCAAAAGTGGCATGAGCCCGGGGGCCTGAAGTTGTTACGGAAACAGTGGGGTAAATGTGCGCTTGCTCTGGAGTACACCGGTAGTGCCTTTGGTTTTATGCAGTAATGGGTCTGATGTGGTCAATGCGATAGCTTTCCATGATAGGTTCTGCTTTTCATGCCCGCACTCTCCCCTGCTTTGATTACCTGTAACCCCACCTCCAGTGCGATATGGTCGGGATGCAAGGGATGCCAACTTCAATAGCGCAAAAACATCTGTCAGCAGCACCTTACCATAGCTTGCTTTCCAGTCTCATCTCTTCGTTCACCATTCACGTTGGATATATTACGTTTCATGATATGCCATAGCAAAAAGTGCCATAGGCCCCACATCTCAAGTTGGATGTATGAAGCATAACTTAGGGTATAAAAGTAGGCATTCTTCTTCTGGCTCTTGTGCCTTGGTGTTATTGTTAAGAGAGACCACTGCACAGCCCTCTGGGCCGTGCAGCACCCAAGCATGACTCCAACCTGGTTTTTTTAGTGGGGTGGGTTGAGTAAGTGCGAGTACAAGAGAGCTAGAGGGCTGCGAAATCGAGCGAGGCGGCCTTGGTATTATTGAGATAGATCAGAGACCTTTGCGCCTGTCATGGGTGCAACCAGTGCGGCTTTATACCAGGGCTCTAAATAGGTATCAGTAACTCTAGGTATCAGTTACTCTGATGTTTACTTATAAGCCCTGCTGATTGAAGTTGCTAACCACACCTGCAGTGACGAACTGACCAATGGGCTGATGCTGTTGGTAATGTAGGCGCTGGTGTTGTGCTACCGACGCCCTTTGGCACGCTGGAGTTGAATTACTGCTGGGTGCTTACACACCAAGAGCATGACCGCATCAAGCAGGGAGTGCAGTTCGGCTTCGCTGCTGGGGGCCATGTCGGGGCACATCAGAATTTGTAGAGCGGTTTGCATTGTGTACGTTAACGATACATACGGCAGCGCGTGTGTGGTGTGGGGTGCGGATGGATCACACAGGCAGGGGTGTGTTCGTTCTATGGATCATGTGTGTTCGTTCTACGAATGTGCACGAGCGCAGGCATGTATGTGCGTTCGTTCCACTTTCACCAGTGCGCGAGTATGCAGTGTGGGGAGTTGAACGATCAGGAAGGGCTTCTATTGGAGCTCCTAGTGGCGTAGGACTGGAGGTTGGTACAGGGCTTTTAAATGCCCGGTGGGTGATCGAATCATCAGGCAGATTGATGTGATCGGTCATCATAATGAAGAATGTTGTGTACAGTTGGTTGCAAAAGTTTTGGCCCAAAACTCAGATTTTGTTAGGAAATGGTCTGCTTCTGTGAAATAGCATGGCCGTTCATTGCTCTCTTGCACAGGCAGCTTCTGTATGAGGTCCAGGTTGTCACCAATGGGTGCGGTCAGCATCTCTGTTGCTCTGTGTTGCTTGGCTGCTGAGAAAAGCAGGGGTCTTGCAAGGGAGACAGCGGAGGCATTTTTGCTGCTTTTTAAGGGGGTAAATGCTGAGAACTGCCAGCAGGCACAGGTGCCCTTTCTTTACTGTTTAGGGGCAGTAGCATATAGACCAGGTGTGAAGCAGGTGCAGGGGCTATACCAGTTCAATGGCAGGGCAGGTGGGGGTAGGCAGGGCATGCGAGAAGTTGGGGCAAGTGCAAGGCTGAGCTGAGAGGGCTGTGGGAGGGGAGCAGATGGGGTGTGGGGCTGGCAACCACAGGAGGGGCAGAGGTGGAAGGGGAGAGCCACGTTAAAAAAAGCAGGAGGGCTATAGGAACAGGGGGGAGGCTTGCTGGTCTGCGTCTGCGGCTAAGGCTAAGGCTGGCTGGCTGGCTTTTATATAGTATATTTATAGGGCACGCCCGGGGCTCGAACTCGGGACGTCTCGCGTGCGAGGCTACTTGTGGTACCACTTGGGCATACCAACTGCAGCACATTGATGCTCTGCCTGTTTACTTTCTTAAACATAAATGGTTGTAAATCAGGTCTTGCTGCTGCTGCTTAAACCCCAGCCTTATGTTCCGGCCAAAACTTTTGCAACCAACTGTATAATATGGTTGGACGATCGCTGTTGACTGATTCTAAGGATTTGGAAGCGAAGTCGCACTAGCTATTAACATTCAGCGGCCTGGGAAGGCTTCTGTCTTAACCCAAAGCGTTCATGACTGTGACTATGCATAAAGCAGGTTCATTTAGCACTCTGACATATCTAATCAATGCTATAGTTGTTCTTTGAAAAAGACTCAAATCAAGTCTGCTCGCCGCGGTCGACTATAAGAAGTTGACAAACCTGCGCTTTCCATTCACTGAAAGCCCTTATCTGTGTGCCACGTAATACGCTGTAGTCGTAAGCATCCCAATCCTGCACACCAAGAGGTTGGCCATCGGCACCGAACCGTGACGGAACCGAGTCAGTTTAAACGGAAGTAGGGCAAGCCATAGTTAATTTCAATGTTGTAAGGCTTCTATGCGCTCTTGAATGGCCCCAAAACTCCCTAGATCCCGGTCTTTTATCTCCCACAACAGGCAAGTTTCAGATCTGGTAGGCAGGAGGACATACTTGCCACAATTTTGCATTCATTCCTACCCTGTCGGTATGATCACGCGAGTGATGGAATATGGCAGACAGCGCCTTCTCATTGTGCTAACCCTTTCGGGGCTTCTATGTCTGGGTGCCATGCACGTCTTTACATCCCTCTCTTACGGAACGGCAACTTTTGCACTGCAGGCCCAGACGCAACCCGTGTGAAATCTAGAGAGCATCCAGGTAGTCGGACACGCAGTAGCAGCTTAAATCTTAGCAGCAAAGCGGCTTTCAGCAGTTCAGTCGGTGCAATGCCCAGTCACCCAGCACAGGTGCGGGACAACCTAAGCGAGGAGAAGCGCAGCATTACGCCTTTTGCTGCTTCCGATCTCGTGACCGACACCGAGGCAGCATCCCTATCATCATCAGAATCCTTAGAAGGCTCTGTGACGCAGCTTGCCGATGGCCAGAGTCGTGAAGCTGCAACGCGGCCTCGTCATAGAGAGCCTCCTGCAATGGGCACTGGGGTCTTCATCCCAAAGATATCCGCTCCCAAGCCCAGGAGGTCTCGGCGTCGGAACGCCAAAGCTAAGGAGCCGGAAGGAGCTCACGCAGTGCATCTTCCCTCTGAACATTCAACGCCAGTTAGCTCTTCCGTAGCACAGGAGGCTTTGTGGGCCCCACCTAATCACTCGGCATCCACGTACAATCCCCCATCGGCTGCAGTGGCCCCGGAGCTGTTCTTGTCCTCTTCGTCTGCGCCATCCCCAGCACTCTCTCGGAGCTCCAGCGTCGCAGCAGACGGCGTCCTCCACCAGGACGATCTCCTCTCACTCCTGAAGGAGCAGCAGCTGCAGGTTACGGCAACAGAGGGCTACCTCAGCAGCTGTGTAGTGCGGAACGATGTCGACCTCCGTTTCCAGCAGCAGCAGCAGCAGCAGCAGCAGTTCAGGAGTGTGAATCTTCCTCTGCCACAGCAGCAGCAGCACGATGGCCATCAGCCGCAGCTCCGAAGCCTTAGTCAACCCATCCCCTCCACTCAACCGCTGGTGAGCTCAGCTCCTAAACCCAACCCCAGCAGCAGCTCCATGACCAATTCCTTCGGCTTCCCCCAACATAACCTCAGTTTCCCTCCCCAGCACCAGCAGCAGTACAAGCGGTACCACCGCCCGCAGCAGCACCATCTCGTGCGAGGGATGTCCTTACCCCAGCAGCAACAGCCACAGCAGCAGCTGGGAGAGGAGCACGAGCAGGCGCAGCTGCTGCTGCAACAGCTCACGGACTCCCAACCGCTGGTCAACGTACATCCGCGCCGCCAAGTCCGGAGCTTTAACCAAGCCCGCCCCAAAACAACCACCACCACCACCACCAGCCCTCCCAATCACCATCCACAGGCCGAGCCGAGACGTGCGAGACGTGCTAGTTTCAGCTTGTGCATGCAAAAAACCCGCAACCCCAACCACTACCAGAAGCAGCAGCAGGAGGGGAGTCATTCAGTCCCCTTGGTATACTCTGGCCCACACTCGGGTGCCCTACCACCACTCTCTCCCCCGCGCCACCACCATCAGCAGCAGCCATTGCAAATGTCCCTACCTGCAGATATGCACCAACAAGGCCATCGGATTACTCGCCTTACTCCAAACGCCACACCACAGCAGGAAAACACCACCTCCCCTCCTTTCAGTGCTGCTGCTGCTGCTGCTGTTGCTACTGTTAGTGGTGTTCCTTAGCTTACTGTGATGGGGGAAGCAGCAGCAGCAGCAGGGGGATCCGTAGCATATCAACCGGGACCTCAGCAGCACCCGCAGCAGCACCAGGAGCAGCTTCTGCTGGAGCTGCTAGAGAAGCAGCTGATGCCCAGAAGCAGTGGCCCTTTATATACCGTTGCAGAAAACACAGCTGCTGCCCTTGCCTTCACGCCACCGTCGTCCCTGCTGCCGCCGCTCTCACCGGAGTTACACCAGCTGTCACCGCAGTTACACCCGCTGTCACCCCAGTTACACCCGCTATCATCGCAGTTACACCAGCTGTCACCACTGTCACATCAGTCACACCAGCTGTCACCGCAGTTACGCCATCCGTCACCAGAGGAGGTACCTGCAGCTATTACTAACACTGCTGCTGCTACCGCTGGGATGGTTATGGATGGAACCACAGGGATGGGAGGCTTTGGTGCTGTTACTGCTGCTGCTGGCTCGGAGGGGATGATGGCCCTACCTCTCACAGATGTCAATTTGCAGCAACTACTGCAGCAAATGCTACTCCAGGAACAGCAGCAGGAGGAGGAGGAGGAGGAGAGGAGTTGGTCGCTTCCCTTGGTGTTCCCTAACCCGTATCCGGTTTCCCTACCACCAGCATCTCCACTGCAAGATCACCAGCAGCAGCAGCAGGAGAGCTTGATGATAAACATCAGCAGCAGCAGGAGCGGCGGCAATGTAAGCAATGGGTATCTGCTCTCTGACGATCAGCTAAGCAACATGTTTGTGCGACAGATGCAAATCGACCAGCAGCAGCAGCAGCAGGAGATGCATTTCCAAGCCCAGCACGAGGAGCAGCAGCAGCAGGAGTTGATGGAATTACTGAAATACAAAGCTCAATTGCAGCTAGAGCTCGACCAAACTTTGCAAGCCATGCAGCAAATCAAAACCAACAGCAACAACAGCGAGCTGAGCCACCCGCGTTATTCTGAGGGGTGGGGGTTTAGGGTTTAGGGCCCTGGAGTAGAGCTTAGGGTTTAGGGTATTAGAGTTCTCGCAGTGTGGGCAGAAAGGAAGTGCTGCAGCCGCAGAGCAGCAACAAGGGCATGAAAGGAGTTGGGGATCTGGGGGAAGTGGGGATGGGGGATGCAGAGCTTAAGGTTTAGAGGTCCGTGTAAACCCTAAATCCCACTAGTAGGGATGGAAAGAAAGAGCTGCAGGATGAGGGCGGCAGAAGGGGTGGGGAAAAAGGAGGAGGTGCTGGTGTGGATGAGTCACCTAATAACTACTTCAGTCTCAGCCACCTAAAGGAAGGGGTTTAGGGTTTAGGTCCTTGGGTTAAACGCAACGAGAAACGAGGTGTATGAAAGTTTTAGGGGTTTTAAAGGGGGTGGTATGGCGGGGGCTAGTTTTGCCTCTGGGTGTGATCAGCAGCCTCCAGGGCACTCCTGAATCAAGGTGAATTTTGTGGCAACAAAGGGATCCCGCCAATTATCTGGCTACCATGTGCTTTGTTCGGTACAGGTAGTTAAGCCAGGGGAGGTTGCGCACAAGGAAAGCAGGGGTCAGTCATGCAGGCCCCCCAAACCACATGTTGCATGGGTTGAGGGGCGTATGGGTGTTGTGGGTGTGAGGGTTTTCTGGTATCATATCCCGGATGAATGCTAGCCGCCATTGCAAGCTCAAGCGGTGTTTGCCAGGTATGGGGCTTTTACAAAGAGTTCTTAGCTATTGGTGGTATGGAACCCATTGTGTTTTGGATCCATCCGATGGTGTGTTTGGTCGGTTCGACCTAGCAGCCCTTGGCGATTGCCACACCTTAAATGTTTGTTATGTTATGTTATGTTATGTTATGTTAACAGTTTACATTCTAAGTGGAGGAAGCACCCGTCATTGGATATATAATGTGAGCAATGATCCAAGTCATCATGAACAATCCTAGGATTACATGATTGTAGCTCATTCAAGTTGATCAGTGGTTGATCAGCTGCTACATAATCTTCCTAGCATAAGCTCATCCAAAAAGGGGCTTTATTGGAGTTGCTGTTGGTCGGCGTGTGTTGACTCTTTCTCACTAACCTTATCAAAATTGCTGCTTTTGGTTGCTTTTGCTGACCGTTCATTGATAGTTTATGGTCTTTTAGGCGTCAAAAGGTCCAAGGCATGCCCTCTTGGTTGTTTTTGCTGACCGCTCGATTGATAGTTTATGGCCATTAAGGCATCAAAAGGTCCAAAGGTCTTTTGGGCTAGTTGGTAATCCTGTACTCTACACTCGCTCCCATAAGGGGCTATATGGGATTCTCTATTGGTCGGTTTGTTGTTTTGTCTCATTCATAAATATGCAACGTAAGGTCTTCCTGTTTTGTTGGTTGGTTTTCCTCGTCATTCCTCGCTCACAGCCCTAAGAGACTCAATTAGAGTTTCTGTTCTGTCAAATCTTCTGTCCAAGCCAATTCTCTGTTCTATAAAGTGGTTGTGTTCAAATGCAGTGGCGCCAAAAGTAGTGGCGCCAGGTATCGTGTTGTGTAAATAGTAGTGCCGGTGGGGTAATGGGGTTTGGGAACAAGCAAAAAGTACTCACCAGCAAGTTAGGGCCTTGCGAGAGCTAAATGGGCGCTACTATCTCTATGGCGACTGTGGCAGTTTTTGCTACAGTGTCTGATGAAATGTAATAGCTCGTGTCTTGTCACGGTCACGAACGGTTGAAAGGGGTAGGACACTTTTGGACGCCAAGAAGGACATTTTTGGACGCTGCTAAGGACATCTATGGACGCCGGAAGGGGTATTTTTGGTGAAGTGAGCGGCTTGAATTCAAAAAGTCACTCAGTGGTGCTTTAGTTACTTTACATGAGTGGATTTCCTTGCTAGCAGCACGGGTAAAACATTTTTTGATATGACCGCCCGTATGGGGCTGTTACTGTGTTGAGCGAGCGTTGTGGGAGGGCGGGGGGGAGAAAAGGATGCTTTTCTTTACTCACAAGTAGAGCAGTACCCGCCGGGCAAACGGGCAGCATGGTGTGGGTAATGTTCTTAGCGGTTCAATTGGACTGTTGAAGGTTATCTGGGGGTTTCATTGCATGATAGCTCGCGCTTAAATGCGTTTGAAGCTCTTGCGTCTTTCTGGTATCCCGACAGCTTTTGCTTTCTTTGGTCTCTGCAGCTTGCTTCTTGGGTCTCAGCGGTTTGTCCTTGTGGTCTCCGCAGTTTTTTGGGTCTTTGGTCCCACGCCGAAGAAGAGCTTCAAGGACTAGAACTATACCGCTAAGATTAAATGGTCTGTCTAATGTTATCTGCCTGTCTGTGGCGCAGTTGTGGTGTGCCACCATCTTTCAGACCTGACACAGAATGCAGATTAAGAAAGTGCACACCCATGGGCACAAGGAGCCAATATAAGCTCCGAATGGCGTAGCCCTCAAAACTCCTCACTCTCCCATATGGCTAGCACATGTTCCATTGTTAAATGGGGTCAGAGTTATCCTCTTAGCAGCGGCTCGCCAATTCAGGCCAGCTATGCTATATATGGTCTTATGGCAGAGGCGGATACGTTCTCAAGGGCCCTTTGAAAGGCCTTCCATGCCGTTTCTAAATGTGGATGGTCAATGAAGCGGTATCAGACAGGAAATGTAGGTACCGAGAAAGTTTTCGAAGTACTGGGCTTGTGCAATTGAAGATTGATGTGGCTTGAGACACTGTTGCGGCGCGTTTGTATTTTGGGTGTGCTCATGCGAAAAAGGGTCAAATGTGGCTCTTAGAAGCGATTCAGGCAATCAATGCTATAAGTGATGCTTTGGCAGGGGCGAGTATGTTGTCAAGGGCCCTTTGATTAGTGAAGCGCTATGAGATTTTGGAGAGTACGCTTAGGCGAAGTGATGGAAGTAACTCTCGATGTTAAAGGGACCGTTCTGTGCATTGGCATGCTGTCAAGGCACGTTTGTACCGTAAGCTGGCTGTGCTGATGCTTATACCGTTCTCCTTGGGAGAGGGATGGTCAACAAAGAGAAAGAGAGAGAGGATTGCACAGAGAAGGGGGGGGGGGGGAAACTCCTACTCTGTCTGTATTTTGTTCTACCTTGCTGTTCTCTGTTATGGCTTGAGGTGCAGGGACTATTGCACTTTTTGCTATGGCATATCATGATATACAAGACGTTGACTGATTAGGCAAAGGTTCCCTCTGGTGACTGTGCTAATGCTGATACCATTCTACTTGGGAAATGGATGGCCAATATGTACATAGCACTGCCCTATGTCTTCTAGAAGGGTGTCAAGGGGTACTCTGTGTGTCAAGAAATGAGCAGACCAATGTTGCAAGGATTGGATTAGGATTGGATTAATATTGGATCAGGATTGGATCAGGATTGGATTAGGTCCATATCGTGTCTTCATGTGTCGGCTAACGGCTTTGAATGTGACTATCTGCAGCCTTTGGATTCACTAGAATTCCCCCTCAAGTGTGTTCTGTACAGATTTGAATTTAGATTTGGATGGATTTTACCTGGCAGCGTGGGAGTCCAACTGACTTAACATCCAGGTGGGACTGAATAGCATGCATGCATCACTCACAATCAAGCGCCTGGTTCGCCATGCTGCGAGCCATGTGCTGTAGTTGGTCTTTTTTTTCTGTTAGTTGTTGTCTGGTTTTGGCGCTGAAGTCAAAGAGGCCAGCACTCACGACTGCGTGCGCTGCCAGATTTGTCTAGCAGGGGGCTTAGGGTTTAGGGCTAAACCTTAAACCCTAAACCAATGCTTCCAAAAATCTGAAGCACTGTGGAGTTATCAAGCCTTTTTTTGGCTATATAAATTTTAAGTATGCTGTGGGTGTGGGAATACTGATCAGGAGATGTGCCATTACAAGGCTATTAACGGCACCGGGTGTCACTCGTGTTCTAAGGATTCTGGGGGTGTTGAGTCTTAGAGTACAGGGTGTTGTGTGTTAGGACACATGGGGACTTGTGTCTTGGGGCACAGGGGGTGTTGTGTCTTACGGCACAGGGGTTGTTGAGTCTTAGGGCATAGGGGGTGTTGGAGTGTTAGCACACAGGTGGTATTATGTGTTAGGGCGCAGGGGGTGTTCAGGTCACTTCAAGTAAAGCCCTGCGGCTCATTGTTTCAGGGCAGAAAGGAAACGTTGTGGTCTGTACCATTCGCCCTTACTCCTGGCTTCTGCTCTAAGTTGGAGGAGGCCTCGGCTTGCAGAGAAGACATACATCTGCAGGAAAGTGGCATCCATAAACAATCTGTCGATGATACTGCAAGTGCCCAGGAGGCCCGTCCAGCTAATCACCAGTTTTGTTGGATTATCAGCCCGCTTTTAACCTGTGGCGCTCATCTAAGAGGCTTCTCACAGGTTTGGGGTGGTGGTCTTAGCCTCAGCTGTATGCTTTGTGCTTTGAATGTGCCGTGCCAGCCTGTCATGAACCCTGCGTTGGTCGCCTAGTCAGCACCCCTGCGTTTTTGCCTGTATCACCTCCAAGTGCCCAGAAGTCTGCTTAGTAACCATAAGAGAGTCACATCATTGAGATTTGGATATTGTTCTTGCGGCTCTCCTTCATCTGGAATGAAGCATTGCGTGGAGGCATTTTGGCGCAACAGTCAACTCAATGGGAGACAATTTGGTCTCGCTATCACCTTTGGTGTTATGGTTTAGCTCTTGCATTTACTCGTTCTTTCCAACTCACTCACGGGCTTGAGTCCCGTCAGGTCCATTGAGGGCCGTGGCATCAGGAACTGCAAGTGTTTGGTCTCAAATATCTCTTTGAATAACATCAGTATCTAGTCCAAAGCCCAAAGCCCCGAAGCAAGTCCTGGGTGTTTTGGCCATGATTTGGCAATGCCATGTGGCAGCGGCTAAACCCAGGGTTTTGGTAAACGACATCATTAGTATATCTAGTGGCGAGACTCTGCTGGGATTAGCCTTTCCAGGACCAAGCCACCAGTGGATCTGGAGGTTGGGTACGGGTAATCATTTGGATCTTTGTCAGCTTTTGTCCAAGTGCGGTGATGCCTGGTTTGTCTCTAAGTCTTGGCAAGTAATCTATGACCATTAGTGCCGGGTTCAATTCTGGGCACAGCGGATTTGGGGGCACATGACCGGTGGCACGCTTTCATGCGTGTGCAAAGGTGTCGCAATATGGACTCAATACTAGGTTTTAGGGTTTAGAGCTTAGGGTTTGAATGACAAGATGCCCAACGCTTTCATGCATGGGTTAAGTCACTTCCCCTCAGATACACTGAGGCTTGCTTTAAGCAAATCTGCTCGGTTGAATGTTTTTTGGGAAAAAGTGCAAAGGCTGGTGGCATTTTTGCCATGGTCGTGCTCTCAGGAGCTATTGCATTGAGACTGAGACCAAAAGAATTTGATAAGAGAATGCTCCACCAAGGGATCGTGGTGAGGTCCTTTTTAGGTCTTCTAGCTGGATACATGTTAGGGGTTAGGGGCCTCAGTACTGCTGGTTAGTAGAACTTGAGTATGCCGTTGGAGCCTAAGTTGGCTCCTTGTGGGTGGCGCTGCCCCCACCGGCGCCCCGCTTTGAAGAAGCCACTTGGTAGTTGGTAATTAGTAGTGGTCTGAAAGCCATGGTTTTTGGATCCACCTGATGATGTGTTTGGTGGCTTCGACTTAGCAGCCCTCTTGCGATTGCCTCGAACACTAAAGATGTATGTGTGTTTCTTTGTTTAGGGAGTGATGCTCCTCTGAGACTCTATGCGGGACGTGGTCTGCAAGGGATTAGCTTTAGGGTTTAAGGCTGGACCATATTAAAGAGCAAGGAGTAATGGCAAGAGCTAAACCATAAGCCTGCATTTTGCTATCGCTGCCCTGCATTGCTAAGGCGTGCCGATGGGTTTGCCAATGTAAGATTCACACACACAGAGGCATTTCTGGTTTTTCCAGGGCCGGCATGTCCACTGGATGCCCTTAGCTGAGGTCACGTTAAGGTTGGGCCCTGTCATATCCACCAAATAGCATTGCTGTTCACGCTGTTGCATCTGGCTTCGACCCTATGCTGCATCGTTATGTGCGGCCTAAGTATTCCACAAGCATGAGGGGTGTCTTTATGGTCGGCCGGCATGGTGCTGTGCGACTCCAGCCGTCAAGAAGCGTGTGTTGCATGATATATATGTAGAGTACAAGCTCTGTGTATTGCTTGGTGTGTATGGAGAGTGCCGATCTGAGACTTGACAAGCAGCATCGGGCAGATACGGCATGCCGTGAGAGCCTCAACTGGGGGTACATCCGCCTCAGCTCTCCGCAGCACAGGCGATACTGGAATTCGGGAAACATAACATAACATAACAACATAACAAACATTTATAACAAACATTTATCGTCTGATGAGGAACTGGTTGAAGTCTAGATAGCTACATGTTTGGGTATTCGCCTTGATTGGTGTGCTGGCCGTCTTGGGTGGTACATATGCGGTGGACTTACTGGACATCCTGCTTGGTTGGTGCTCTGGATTGTGTTTGATTTGGATACACCCATCAGTCTCCTGCTGTTGATTTGTTTGCCGTGTCCGTAGTTGGATGTCTGCTTGGGTATTCCTCTTGCTTGGTGGTATGGATTCCATTGTTTTTGGACCCATCCGATGGTGTGTTTGGTCGTTTCGACCTAGCAGCCCTTTGCGGTTGCCGCACCTTAAATTTTTTGTTTGTTTGTTTATGTGGCACCGTGCAGGTGTGTGTGCCGATTTGTTTTTCTATGGATGGCTGGCCTAGTGGGAGGAGGGGAGTGCTGGACAAGCTTTCAGGAGGAGGAACAGCAGCAGCCACAATTTACAGGGACGATTCCAGCTCTCTGTCGCGTTCTAGGTGCATTTTTGCTCGTATGACCTGTATTACTCGCTTGTTTTGTCTGTATTTTCGCGAGTATGCATGCTTGTCGCTTAGGTCCTTTGCATTCCTTCGTATAGTTCAGCGTATTCAGCGTTAGCCTGCATTCGGACTCGTTCAGGTCAGGGGGTAGGCAGGGAAGGGGATGTTGGCCAGTCACAACGCATCTGACTCGGATTGGCAGTGCTTCCTGAATTAGCAATGTAAGATGTGTATCATGTTCCGCTTACGGTCTGCTTGGCTCAGTCGCGCGTCAATACCGCTCTCTATTCTCTCACTTACTCACCACCCCACACCCCTAACAAACAGGTTGGCGTCATGCTTGGGTGCTGCATGGCCCGGAGGGCTGTGCAGTGGTCTCTCTTAACAAACATTTAAGGTGTGGCAACCGCAAAGGGCTGCTAGGTCGAACCACTACACCAGGATTGGAGGGCAATCGGAGATTGGGTACAGGTAATCAAACAGCCCTGTTTTCTTGTCGCATCACTCTCGGAGATTGGGTACAGGTAATCAAGGCAGGGGAGAGTGATGCGACAAAAAAGCAGGGTCTGCCATGCAGTGCTGGCGGAACAAATAAAGCAGGGTGCAGCGAACAAAGCAGGTTGCGACCACCACCCCAAACCTAGATCTTGTCCTGTGAGCTGTTTGATGAGCTGAAATGGCTGGCAGGCGTGCTGAAAAAGCTGAATAGGCTGCTGCTGATAAATAGCTGACGCTCCGTGCGAAGGTTACCTGCACGGGGGGTATGGAGCCACGTTAGTGAAAGATTCCAGCGATAAGTACGATGCTAGCGGGGTGGTGGAAGGCCGAGTGGAGGGCCTGCGAGGAAGGCCCTCCCCTCGGAGATTGGGTACAGGTAATCAAAGCAGGGGAGAGTGATGCGACAAGAAAAGCAGGGTCTGTCATGCAGTGCTGGAACAAATAAAGCAGGGGAAGGCCCTCCCCTGCTTTGATTACCTGTACCCAATCTCCGAGGGCAATTTGATGTCTTGATCATAACTAATCATTGGGTGATCGCTATGTCCTAAACCCTAAACCCTAAACTAGTCTGCGGTAGAGTTATCGTACGGAAGTTCGTGTTTGCGGTTTGAGAGGGCCTGGGAAGGCTTCTCCCTTAGAGCCAAAGTGTGCATAGCTATGTAAAGCAGGTAAACGTGACCCCTTCGACATATATATGCATATTCGTTTGTTCCTTGGAGTCGGAGTCTGCTCCCCTCGGTCGATTACAAGAAGTCGACAAGCCTGTGTGTAGCCTGCGATTCTCATTTACCGAGATGCCTTATCTGTATGCCACGTAACAAGCTGTGATCGAAGCATCAAAATCATGCACATCGATGAGTTAGTTGCCTGTCCATGGCACCGCACAGTACTATAACGGAACCGAGTCAGCATAAACGAAAGTGCAGTTGAAACGGAAGTAGGGCACGTCATCGCTTGTTCAAATGTTCGAACGCTTCTATGCGCTCTCGAATAGGCCCAACACGTCGTTAAAGCCCGGTCAGTCTTGTACTACGCAACACAGGCAAGTTTTGAGTCTGAGGAAATACTTGCCACACTCATAATCCCTGTATTCGTTCCGGACCTGGTCGTATGCTCAAGCACGTGCTGTAGTACGTGCCATTTTAGACTATGCTTACTCTTTGGGGCTTCAAGGTTGGTGCAAGCCATCGACTACACTTTCTTCTTTTACGGAACGGTGCTGTTTTAAATGCAGGCCCAGGCGCAGCTGCTGTCGAGCTTAGCGAGCATCCAGATACATCAGTACTCGGTAGGAGCTTCAATCTGACCAGCAATCCCGCTTACAGCGCTTCAGTCAGCGCAATGTCCAGTCAGCTAGCAACCGTGCGAGACAAGCGCAGGGAGGAGGAGCGCTGCACGATGCCTTCCGCCGCTGTCTCAGATCTCCCGACCTACACCGAGGTAGCATCCCTATCATCATCCGAATCCTTAGAAAGCACTGTGACGCAGATCGTCGATGGAAGCAGCCAGGCTACTGAAGCTGCAACGCGGCCTAATCATGGAGAGACTCCTGCAATGGGCACTGGGGTCTTCATCCCAAAGGTTTCCGCTCCCAGGCGCAGGAGGTCCCGGCGGTTGAATGCCAAAGCTAAGGACCCGGAGGGAGCAGTGCATCTTACCTCGCAAAATTCACCACCAGCCAGCTCGTCTTTGGAGGTTTTGTGGACCAGCATTGACTACTCAGAGTCCCTTTCTAATTACTCCACATCCCTGTGCAATCCCCAATCGGCTACACTTGCCCCGCAGCTGTTCTTGTCCTCTTCGTCTGCGCCATCCCCAGCACTCGCTCGGAGCTCCAGCATCGCAGCAGACGGCGTGATCCACCAGGACGATCTCCTCTCACTGCTTAAGGTGCAACATGTGCATGTTACGGCAACAGAGGGCTACCGCGGCAGCAGCGTAGAGCAGAACGGTCTCGACCTCGGTCAGCAGCAGCAGCAGCAGTTTAGGAGTTCCTTAGATGTCCCTGTGCAGCAGCAGCAGCGCGAGACCCTTCAGCAGCAGCTCCGAAGCCTCAGTCAACCCACCACCTCCACTCAGCCCCTGGTCAGCTCAGCTCCTAAACCCAACCCCAGCAGCAGCTCCAGGACCCATTCCTTCGGATTCCCCCAACATAACACCGGCTTCCCTCCCAACCACCAGCAGCAGTACAAGAGGTACCCCCGCCCGCAGCAGCACCATCTCGTGCGAGGGATGTCATTACCCCAGCAGCAACAGCCACAGCAGCAGCCGGAAGAGGAGCACGAGCAGGGGCAGCTGCTGCTGCAACAGCTCACGGACTCCCAACCACTGGTCAACGTACATGCGCGCCGCCAAGTCCGGAGCTTTGACCAAGCCCGCCCCGAAACCACCCCCACCACCACTAGCCCTTATAATCCCCATCACCACCAAAACCACCACCACCATCATCTCCAGGAGGTGGCGCCGAGACGTGCGAGCTTCAGCTGGAGTATGCTGAACAGAAGCTCCAACCCCAACCGCTACCAGCAGCAGCAGCAGCAGGAGGGGGAAGGGAGGTGCCGTTCAGTTCCCTTGGTCTACCCCGGCCCACACTCGGGCGCCCTACCACCACTCTCTCCAACGCAAAACCACCACCACCGCCACCAGCAGGAGCAGCAGCAGCTTTCAAACCCCATGCCCCTCTCTGCTGATATCATGTATCAACAAGGCCACCGTGCTACTCGCCGTACGCCCTACCCCCCGCCACAGCAGGAGAACACAACCCGACCACCTCCTCCTGCTGCTGCTGCTGCAGCTAGTGGTATCAGCTACCTCGGACCGGTGTACCCACTACCTGCGGCAGTGGCAGCAGCAGGGAGGTCCGCATACCAATCTGGCACCCAGCAGCAGCAGCAGCAGCAGCAGCAGCAGCAGGAACAACTGCAGGAACAACTGCTGCTGAACTTGCTGGAGAAGCAGACACCAGGTATGAGCAGTGCCGCTTTGTACCCCCTTCCAGAAGACGCAGCTGCTGCCGCTGCCCTTGCCTTAACACCACTATCAACGCCGCAGCCGCCGTTTAAACCCTGTGAGGGTGCTTTCAACCAGCCGCCGCTGTCTCTGGAGTTACGCCAGCTGTCACCGCAGTTACACCATCCGTCACCAGAGTTACACCCGCTGTCACCAGAGGCGTTATTCCCAGCAGCTGCTACTAACGCTGCTGCTGTTGCCGCTGGTGCTGGTTTCACGCACATGGTTATGGATAGAACCACAGGGGTGGGAGGCTTTGGTGCTGGTACTGCTCCTGGTGCTGCTGCTGATAGCTTGACGGCCGTACCTCACACGGGTGTTGATCTGCAACAACTACTGCAGCAAATGCTACTCCAGCACCAGCAGCAGCAGGAGGAAGAGGAGAGGAGTCTTTCACTTCCCCTGGTATGCTCCGGCTCACACTCGGGTGCCCTGCCACCATTACCTCCCTTGCATGCACACCACCACCACCACCAGCAGCAGCAGCAGCAGGAGGGCAACATGATGATAAACATCAGCAGCAGGAGCAGCAGCGATGTAAGCAGTGGTTACTTGCTCTCTGCCGATCAGCTAAGTGAGATGCTCGTGAGACAGATGACGTTTGACCAGCAGCAGCAGGAGGAGAGGCAATTCCAAGCCCAGCAACAACAGCAGGAGCAGGAGTTGAGGGAATTAAGGGATTACAGAGCTCAGCTGGAGTTGGAGCTGGACCAAACTTTGCAAGCAATGCAGCAGATCAACAACAGCAATAGCGAGCTGATGTCAGCATCGTCTGATGGAAACCAGCAGCCATATGGGTTCTTCTGAGGGGGTGGCGGTTTAGGGTTTAGGGCCATGGAGTGGGGGTTTAGGTTTGAGGGTATAAAGAAACCCTATACTCTGGCAGTGGGGGCAGAAAGGAAGTGCTGCAGCCACATGAGTTGCTCTGAGGGGGTGGCGGTAGTAGGGAGGCGCAATTCAGGGTTTAGGGTGCTAGTAGACCCTGAACCCTGGGAGTGGGGATGGAGAAGAAGTGCTGCAGCAGCAGAGCAGCAGCAAAGGCAGAAGAAAGGGCGGGAAAGGGGTGGGGTTTAATGGAGGGTTAGGGTATTAGTGTAACCCAAACCCTGGAAGTGATATGGGGAAAAAGTGCAGCAGAGAGGCAGGAAAGGGAGAAGGAGGGGCGGGAAAGGAAGCTGATTATGATGCGGCTTGGTGAAGGCTGACATGGCTTTTGCTTTCTCGGGGGCCATGGAATTGTATTGTTATTCCATGATATGCCATAGCAAAAAGTGCCATAGGCCCCGCACCTCAAGCTGTCACAAAGAACAGCGAGGTGGAACAGAGTACGAGTTACCATTGGCATGTATGGCAACATATGCCCAGACATGAGGTCCAGCAGCAGCCGCATGGAATTGTATATCGGGGCTTCAAGATAGGCTGCTGATGTGGCACTGGTGGTGGTGTGGATAAATCACCTATTTGGAGATATCAGCAGCTACTGGGGTGCTTTTGAGGTGGTGGGGAGTGTTGGGTTTCGGGGCACAGGTGTGTATGAGGTTTTAGGGGTTCAACTGGGGGGAGGTGGTTTCAGGGGCTAGTTTTGCCTCTGGGTGTGATCAGCAGCCTCCAGGGAACTCCTGAATTAAAGTGAATATTGTGGGCAACAAAGGGATCCGGCCAATCCATTGGCTACCATGTGCCCCTCCCAGCCACGAATGCTGTGAGAGGGAAGGTGTATGGGCGTTGTTGGGGTGGTGTAAGGGGAGGGTTTTCTGGTATTGGGCTCCGTGGAAAAGCAGGCGCCATTGCAGGTTGAAGTGGGGTTTGCTTTTGGGGGGGGGGGGGGCGTCGGGGTTGTACAATTGAGTACCCCTTAGTTGACCAATATGATCATAGGATCGGGGACCGTGGTTGCCGCTGGTCTCAGTTGATCAGTGGCTTGATTACTTGCTGATTAGCTGCTACAATATGTTCCTAGCACTAGCTCCCAAAAAGGGCTATATTGGAGTTTCTGTGTCTGACTTATAGCATTGTCTGTTCTATGTGCAATCTCAAGCAATCTCAAGCAAATGTTCGTATGTGGGTAGTTACGGTTGATGCTAATCGATCAGATGGATCGATCAGAATATTATCTCACATGTACTCACAGCATCACTTTAAGCTCTTGGGTCCTTTTGGTCTCCAATGCCCTTGCCCTTTTGGTCTCAGAAGCATCCTGGGTCTTTGGTCTCAAGCCAAAGCACAGTTTGAAAAGAAGCGTCTCTGCTTATGTATGTGGTTCTGTCTCGAGGGATGGAAGTGCATCTTTTACAACTGCGAATACCTTACGGCAGTTGGCGCACACCATTTGCTTGCACAGTAGGAAGCGGTCCAATGAAAGTGGAGACCACCGGTGGAGCCAGGTAATTAAGGATCCATTCTGCATACTCAATGTCTCTGTCCTAGGCTACAATAACATGTTTTGTTATTAGGCAGCTCAGATTTTGGCTCTTTTTAGCAGACATTGAGGCAAGCTGGCCCCCAATGGGATTTTGGCAGAGGCATATACGTTCTCGCTCTGAGGCCCTCTGAAAGGCCTTCTATGCTGCCTCACATATGAATGGTCAATAAAGGTATGAGATTGCTAATGGTCGCATCAAGGTAAAGCGATGAGACCCGTAATCCCTTAAAGGTGGAAGTTGAGTGGAGGTTTAGTTCATTGGCATGCCACTGTGTTTGTTTGGTCCAAGCTAGTAGCCTTCTTGCTGTTGCCAAACATTAAATGTTTGTTTGTTTGTTACGTACGAGGGCCGTGGTGAGCTGGTCGCTAATACCAGTTTACTTGCAAAACGGATGGTCAACATCTAGATATGTATGTACTGCCTGGATAGTTGTATTGCCAGGTGGCTTATGCAAGCTGGTCATTGTCTGGTTTATCTTTTTGTTGTTATCTGGCAGCATGGGAGTCCAACCTGAGTTGACTGAATATCATGCTGTCCTTAAACTGCATCTCACTAGGGGGTCAAAAAGTGAATACCGAAGTGCCTAGGCTGCCCCATTGTTGGTCGCCCTTAGGTATGTGTTACTGTTACGGACTCATTTCTTTGACCCTCTAATCCATAAATCTTTGTTTGTTTGTTCTTTCGCTCATTTTGTGTGCTGCTGGGTTTGTTAAGGGGGTAGCGCAGTGTGTACATGAAAACTGGAGACAGGGGGGATCATTGGATCTTTCTTTGATATGATCATATGAGCTGACATGCTCTGGATGTTGTGATCAGGAGATGTGATTGTGACAGGCCCAGTAATGGCAACGGATGTCAGTCATTTTCTAAGGGGGGTTGGGGGGGTTATGGCACAGGGGGCTTGTGTGTTAGGGCACAGGGGGTGTAGTGTGTTAGGATACAGGGGTATTGTGTCTTAGGGTATAGGCGTTGTTGTCTCTTAGGGTACAGGGGGGATTGGGTGTTAGGGTACAGGGGCTGTTGTGTCATAGGGTACAGGGGGTCTGGCATGTTAGGGTACAGGGGCTGTTGTGTCGTAGGGTACAGGGAGTGTTGTGTCGTAGGGTACAGCAGGGAGTGTTGTGTCTTAGGGTGCAGGGGCTCTTGTGTCTTAGGGTACAGGGGTTCTTGTGTGTTAGGTGCAGGGGGGCTTGCGTGTTAGGGTAGAGGGGCTGCTGTGTTTTAGGGCACAGGAGGTGTTAAATTCATTCAAACCAGCCCTGCAGCTCATGGTTCCCGAGGACGTAAAATCCTTTTCAGAGACTACCTTTAGTTTGTACTCTTACAGCAGATTAGCAAGGTGGAGAAGTGTTTCAAAGTGCAGAAGGGCTCGGCGTGTACAAGTCCCTTCTGCCCTTTGAACCCAAGGTTTAACATACAATGTACCTGCGGGTTGGAGTTATGCTGCTGCTGGCGCTGCTTGGCCACTAAAGCTGTGCAGTAATCCTGAGCAAGGCATCAAACTGCTGGGCTTGCTGTTGGGTGGGTCATCGGTCAACACAAGGCAAGTCAAAATGGGCTGGCCTGACATACATTGGCAAGCAAGGGATCTAGGGTGGGCTGGTGGCAGCCATTGTGTCAGTCTTGGACAGGAACTTGAGTATGCCGTTGGAGCCTAAGTTGGCTCTTTGTGGGCGGCGCTGCCCCCACCAATGCCCCGCTTTGACGGGGCCATTTGGTAATTGGTGATCTAGTTCATCATATGCATTGTATCTAGTGCGGTGCTGAGCATGAAGTGCCATGAAGCTCCTGACAGATACACTGCACTATGCAAACTTTGATCGGGGTTTTTGGTTGTGGTGGTCCACAAGTGTTTAGGGTTTAGGGTTGTGGTGGTCCGCAAGTGTTTAGGGTTTAGGGTTGTGGTGGTCCGCAAGTGTTTAGGGTTTAGGGTTTAGGGTTGTGGTGGTCCACAAGTGTGTGGCAGGTCCACCATTGGTTGTGTGGCTTCGTGATTGTGATCAGGAGCCTTGTGTTTATGGCCTAGGTTTGTTTGGTCAGTGGCAGAGGTGGTCTTGCGTTTTTATGGATTCATTTCTGGTGGTCTACATGTGTCGTTGCATCTGCCTTTTGTTGTGAAAGAGGGCATGGCATGCACAGATGACATAAAGCTGCCTGGGACGTATTTTATGTATGGCAATGGTGGTTATACCTGGGGTATTTGCATGCAAATGCAATGAGAAGGAGTATTGTGTATGGGGATATATATTATGTATGGCAATGGTGGTTGTACCTGAGGTAATCGAATGCAAATGCAATGAGAAGGAGCATTGCGTGTGGGGTGATATATCATGCAATGCAAATGGTGGTTGTACCTGGGCGGGGTTCTGCACATGCCTGAGATCTTTCCCAACCATAAGGAAGAGCCGCGTCGGTCTATTACCTTTGCGGCTCCTTCGTCTGGAATAAAGCATAGGTGAAGCTTTTTTCCCAAAACAGTCCACTCAGTGGCAGATTTGACTTTCAGGCTTGAGTCCGTTGGTCCTTATGAAAGACACATACTTGGGCTTTGTGTTTGGTCTCAGATGTTGTTGTTCTTTTGCACCTGAATGTGGGGAAGCAAGCCCAAAGCCCAAAAGGGGTCCGAGGTGTATGTTTTTTCGCATAGAGCCCGCAGGGCAGCACTTTTTGATGATAGCTGCAGAACCCGGGGCTTGTGAGGCAAAGGCGCCTTTAGTATGTCTGGGGTATGCATCTGAGGCTGCCCATTTCAGGGCTAGTAGATCTTTGTCCACTATTTCTTGGGTGCTGTTATGCCTGGTCCATCTTTAAGATGGCAATTAATCCATGGCGATTACTATGCTTGGAATATTGTGGGGGTTGTGATGAGGGGGCCGGCATGAGGTAAGGACGTGCAATGCAAAATCGACAGCTGTTTGTTGCGCATATTGTTCTGCTGTTCTATTGTGCAGGATTAATCGATCAATTAACGGCCACAATCAAGGGGCCTGGTGATTTTCACGCAAAACGTATGCACTGGGGAAACTCTCCCCTATCTGCTGTCCATTTATTACACCATTGAGGCCAAGGCGTGCCCTGTATTGCATTGCTTGATTAGTTGCGGGCGATATAGGTAGCAAACTGTGGAAGGAGTTAACATGCTGCATGTTATCCCCTCTATCCATCGGCACTCCATGTGGAGTGATTGTTACATAGTGGCATGCATTGATTGCTTAGTGCTTGCCATAGCAGCTGGTGCAACAGTGTCTCTTCCCCCCTCTAATTCAACAGTTGCAGAGTTGGGCTTTCTGCGGGGCATGCTTGAAGCTTCTTTCACATGGAAAAGGTCAATGGTTGTTTATTCCTGGTCCTTTCTGTGTAGTGGTCACTAGTGGCCCTCGGCGTTGTTTCTCTGGTGACAGCCTCTGGCACCGCACAGATGCCAGCATGCGGGTCTGTTGTTACAACCTTGTTTGATTAGCAGGGACTTGCCCAGCTTAGGGTGAATATAATGTTGATGTCTGGGCCCCGGGCTCCTTTTTTGCTTACAAGTAATGTTTTGCTCACAAGAGGCCAGGCAGGGTGGATGAATGAGAAAATGATAAATAAGCATCACTTGTTTAGTCACGTTTTTCCTGATCAGTCCATGTCGGGAGGAAGCTGGAGCGGCTCTAAACCCCGATGTAAAATGCATGTTCGGCCTTTGTTTTGATATCTCTTGGCACAATAATGAAAAAAAGCCATGAGTGGATGTTTATTGACTATCCTGCTGCCTCCCACACCACCCATGTGTGATGGAAGTGGAGCAGGTCCTGGGTTTTAGGGGTCAAGCTGTTTGTTCCCACGCCATTGCATCTAGCCGCGTGTGGGCAAGTCTAGCAATGGTTGTGTGGCTTCGTGATTGTAATCAGGAGCCTTGTGTGTATGGTCTAGGTTTGTTTGGCTATCGGCATAGCTGGTCTTGTGTTTTGATTGAAGAGGAGTTTTGCCTTTGAGCTTGTGTTGGCATGAGGAAAATTGGACACTGCAGCTGGTTGTCTCTGCTGTTATTGCTGCTGCTGGGCCCATGATTACGACCTTGTTATGCATAAGGGAAAATAAACATTGCAGCTTGTTCCTGCTCTTACTGCTCATGATCTCTCGTTGCTAGTTCAAGAGATTGAAGGTGGTACTGCATGAGCAAATCTTTGGCTCTGCAGCTATGTGTGCTGTGTGGCAGTGCAACTCGTGCTGTGTGGCAAGGCCGCTTTGTACAAGCAGCTAGAAACGGCTACTGAAAAGGGAGGATATCCTTACCATTGCTTGTCCCAGAAGTGATATAGTGTGCTCATAAAGCCGCACTGCCCAGCACAGGGTTAGGGTTCAGGGTTGGGTTTGGGAGAGGTGGGTTGCATGGGCATACTAAGGATGGTTTGGGTCTTGCTGCGAGCACGATTGTTGTGTGCATGCCGTTCACATGTGGCTTCATGACCCTACTGTTGCATTCTTCTGTGCTTTGGCAAAGAAAACTGACTCGCGTGTGCAAGGGGTGCCCATATGTTTCCCCAGCATGGGCTTATGTGGCTCAAGTCATCAGCACCCGTGAGACTTTTTGGCATACCTGGAATTGCCTTTTGGTTCATTGATTGTCATGCTGGTTGTTGTGGTTGCACAGGTTCTGCAAAGGTGTTGTTAAAGACAAAACAAGTAGCGTAATAGCTGCAGCAGCAGCGAACAAGTAGTGCTGAGTTCGTGTTTAGCTTGTGCTTGGCTGGGCAACTTTAATGCCCTACTGTCTGTGTCATGTTATGCATGTTCGATTGTTTGCCATCCTGCTGATGCTGCTGTAACTCGGTTGTTGTGGCCATGGTAGCTCCCGTAACGCACAAGATCTGCATGTCACGTATTTAGAAGTATATGTTTGTATGCTTCTAGCAAAGTTGGTTGTTTTGCAGTGAATATTAGAAGGGAGGGTTTGATGGCAGAATGGGGAGGAGGAGGAGGACCAAGAACAGCAGCAGCACAGCATTAGATGTGATGCTGTAAATACTTTTTTGTTTGCGTCATGTTACTCTCATGATATGATTCTAAACAAAATCATCCTGTACTAGTTGCTGTTGTTGTGGCCATGGGTGGCCAATATCCTTCATGGAAGGGGCGATTTAGTCAACACGCTCGTTGGAAGCGACTTTCTTATGGTGTTGGTAGCAAGTGAAAAAGAACTGCAAACAGCAATGCTGCCGGCAGAAGCAGAAGCAACAGCAGCAAACAGGCGAGTCATACTGCTGCTGTTACCTTATGTGCTTGACTTGGCAACTTGGACTGATGCATGTGTGTTATTTGTTTGCCCATCCTGCTCCTGGTCATGCATCAGCTGTTGTTGTGTTTGATATATTCAACATGAAGGACCCATGAAGAGGTGGGACTAGAAATGTAGGTTTAGGTGAATTGCTGGATCAGCTGTTGTTGTGGCCATGGGGGGCATCCTCAGTGGAAGGTACCGTTCAATACGCATGATTCTGGGAATAAGCACGCTGGTGGCCCTGGTAAAGGGCAGGCTGGTTGCCCTGGCAGCAATGTTGGTAGCACGTGAAAGGGACTGGAAACAGCAATCTTGATGGAGCGAAGAGCCACAGAAGCAACTAATGATGTTGCTGTTGTCCAATGCTTGACTCGGCAAGCGACCCTCGGCACTGCAGCCTCCAATTGCTTCCTGCACGTTGGTTATGTCCCCCCATCCTGCTCCTGGTGTTGCTGTTTGTTGTGATCATCTGTGGATCCCATGGGCATGAATAGCATCCCTTCGCCAGAGGCTTTCATGCTCTGATGTGGCTTGTGATATGCTTTGTTTAGATTTTAGGGTTTTGGATCCTGCTGCGACCCCTTCTCCACAGGCTTTAATCTTCTGCTGTGGTTTGTGATATGCTTTGTGTTGGTAGCAAAAGCTTTGTAACTGAATTTAAGCACGGCAACCTTAATGGCAAGGAAGAGGCAGCAGCAGCAAAATGAGGATGTCTGCTGCTGTTTAAATCAATCTTCCTTCCCCACTGGGCAACTCAATGCCCTGCCCTTATGTCCAGCTGCCTGTTTGTTGTGAGCACCTATACCCATCTCGTGTTGGTGGTGGTGGTGGTCTGTTGTGGCAGTATGTTGTATCTGGATCTGTGGTCATGTGTTGGTGTTTTTGGCCCTAAAAGCCTTCATTGGCTCCCAAGGGATGCCTTCTGGGCTAGTTGGTGGAGCGGAAACAAAAGAGGGTGGTGGAGCGGAACAAAAGAGGATTATGGAGGTAGCAAAGATAACAGCAATATGGTTTTTGGGCTGGATTAGATTGGGATATTGATTGTGGGTACGTCAACATCCTAGATTGGTTTGTGTTCATCAGCAGGGGTTGTGTGCTCGGCTTGGTCTTGAAGGACCTTTTGGCATAGCTGGTTTTGCTGATGAGGGCTGGTGGAGGTTGGCCTGTCTGTGATGTACTTTGGTTTGTCATCATTTGTGTTGTTTTTTTCCAGCTGCATCGTTGGTGTTATCAAGCTGCTTCATCATGATGCTAATCTTGTCTGTGGGAAGGTTGGCATAAGTGAAGGTTTACACCGCATCAAGCTGAAAAGCAGTACAGTAGCCCTGGGTAAGCGGCCAGGGTTTAGGCTTTAGGGTTTTATAGCTGCTGTTGCTGGTTATACGAGGTGGTTTGGGCCATGTTGGGGCCCTCTTGTGCCATTAATGCTGTTGCTTTTCATCAGCCAGGGAGATGGCTGGCTGCCCACTTGTCTCCGCTGCTACTGCAGCAACTGTTACTGCAGTTTGTCTCTGCTGCTACTGCAGCTACGGTGCTGCTATCGCAGCTACTGCTACTGCAGTTTGTCTCTGCTGCTACTGCAGTTTGTCTCTGCTGCTACTGCAGTTTGTCTCTGCTGCTACTGCAGTTTGTCTCTGCTGCTACTGCAGTTTGTCTCTGCTGCTACTGCAGTTTGTCTCTGCTGCTACTGCAGTTTGTCTCTGCTGCTATTTCAGCTGCTGCAGCCCAGCCTTGAGAGCTGGAGTACTTACAACAACAACAAGCATTTAAGGTGTGGCAACCGCAAAGGGCTGCTACTTATGTATATACACTGTATGAGAAAACTGGGCGACTGCTGGTTGTGCCATCTGCTGTACTTGATTGCACAGAGCTGCTACTGCACTGTGATAATCGGTAGTTATATGTGTCCGCAAACATCTTGTCTTTTGTTCCACCTTGCTGTTTTTTGTACCAGCTTGAGGTGAGGGGCATATGGCACACTTGCTATGGCATAACATGAAAGACTGCAATATACGGGAGGTCAAAGGAGGTGTGCATGCATGGAACGCTGCTTGTTTAAAAGGACCGGGACTGTTTTTTCCTTGTGTGGACTTACGCAATAAGAAAGCTGGTGCAGAAGGGCAGGTTGTCCCTAAGTATGGTGGTCAGGAACATGTCCTGTGATCAAAATATGATCTGATCTAATCTGATCTGTGAATTGTATGATCAGCCATGCTGATCTGAGGTCAGATCGGTCAGAAGATTCTCAAGTTCCACCTTCCCCTGTTTGCAGTTCTTGAGTGAGAGTCTCAGGTCCAGCGGCTGGGCTGCTGCTGTTTGGGATGTGCCACTGGCGGCATTTTGACTAAGATGGCTACTGAGTAATGTGCTGATTACTGCCATGGCTATCTGTTGAGGCGCGGGGCATTTCATGTATCTAACGTGAATGGTGAATGAAGAAATGAGACTGGAGAGTAAGCAACGGTGAAGTGCTGCGGATGCTTGCTACCTACATGCTGCAGTAGCTATGTCAGTACCTCTGAACTTGCAGCTGGATGGACTTGGGGTTCGGGTTCATGGTATCATAACCCTGAACCCACTGTAGTGCTGAGCAGCTTCTATTGCTTTAGAATTCACTAGGGTACATTGCAGGATTCGACTAACTTCTGTTGCTGCAGAGATGTAAATCTGGGTATAGTGGAGGCCCATTGCAGGAAGCTGGGGATGGCTGCTTAGTGCTTTTAGCGACTATTACGGTTGCTGTACCTTGCTTGGTAGTGTTGCTGCTGTTGCAGCTATCCAGCTGAGACATCTCACTGTGCTGCTATTGTGCGGATTCCTTACTTGCTGCTGGTGGTCGCCTCCTAGCCTGGAAAACGTTACAAGGAGATAGGATCACAGCCAGCTCACCAAGGCAGCCGTGCAGCCCCCGAAAGATGACTTCATCCGTTCGTGTATGTACTGGCAAGTTGATCTGCCGCAGCCCTGCTCGGCTGACTTCTTGCACCCCCCCAGCTGGCCCCACCGGGCAATCACAGCATTCTTCCTGGTTGTCAGCAGGTGGGACACATCCTGCTGAAACTCCGATGTACCAAAGTAGTGGGGAAGCGCGGTGGCGAGGAAGGCGTGCACGTTCGGCACTGCACTGATTGCGCCATTGCTTTGAGCAGTTGCCCTCACTCGTCACTGATGGAGCACCCCGATGGTGGCAGGCAAGTGCATCGGAGAGCTCCAGTCCTTAGGGCTTCTACTTTACGTTGGAGAACATAGGGCGGCACATGAGCTGACGTGAGAGGGGGGTGACTCAGCCGTCACCAGAGAGTATAAAACCCGGGTTTTGCCTTACAAAACCTAACATGTTACTTAGATAATATTTGCGATCAAGGCACCACAGCGAAAGGGGCTTGGCCATTATAGCTCAGTTGGGAGAGCGTAAGACTGAAGATCTTAAGGTCACCAGTTCGATCCTGGTTGATGGCAAACTTTCCTGGTCCAGCAAGTTTTCTTTCTGGAACACTTTTCCCATTTTCCCCTCCAGACATTTGTTTTCTGTCCAGCCCAACCCCGTGCATTGGAAATGAAATTCTGTCACCAGACGCTGTCTGACAACCCCCAGCAGCAGGTACCTACATGAATGCTGCCCTGACCTGCAACTCACTACTTACTGGCTGGAGCATCACAATGGTTGAATCGTAGCTAATATCCATGCAGCCTTACCCCTAACACTACCGTCAAACACTCCACACATCCTGGCCTCAATCGTCCCCAACCTCACACATGCGCCTTCAGGCAGGGCGCCCGCCTTTTGTTACTCCCAGCATTACAGCAGCAGCGGATCCTTCCCACCTTGAAGGTAGTTTAAATCATACTTCATGATATGCCATAGCAAAAAGTGCCATAGGCCCCGCATTTCAAGCTGTCACAAAGAGCAGCGAGGTGGAACAGTATGAAGGTCCCCCCCCCCCCCGCCAAGTCTATCAACATCTCAGCATCTGCATCCTGCAGCTCCACAGCCCCTGGAGCAGCTCATTCAGCCGGGTGGGCAGCATTGGTTCGTGTAATCATACTCATTTGCACGCATATACACACAGACAGAAGGGGGAGTAGGCCCTTCACATATAGGAGTAGGCCCTTTACATATGAGATAGATCACTGCACAGCTTTCGGGCCGTGCAGCATCCTCCACATGACTCCTCTCCTAATGCACATATACATGATGTTACATTAGCAAGCTGAGGCATGCATGGCCTGACCAGCTGCATCAACAACCCTTCAATCATCTTTGCATACACTCCAAAAAAAGTTCTATTCTCCATGCAACGTGTCCAGTTAATACGGTTGGCAGTGGCTTCGCTCTAAACTGCAAAACTTCATACTGCATGACCAAAGCCTCACATTTACGCTGCCTTTATCAAACTCTTCTCCAGACTGCAGAAGTTCACAGCGGAAACTCTACTTTATCGCAGAGCAGAGGGCACCAGGGAACTTCACCCCGCAGAAGTTCACAGTGGCTCTGCCCTGTGCAGAACTTCAGGGTGAAGTAGCAGGTGCTGGTTCTGGATCAACCGGAGCTCCTTCTTACGGTAGGCCTGCAGCACAACCAGAGCAGAAGCCTATGAACTTGTCTGCTGCAAGTGCATTGCTTTATGGCATTGGGCATAGGACATCCAGAAGGACTAGCTGATGATAACATAAGTATTATTATTATCATTGTAACTAGTAATTTTATATTTGAGAACATGTCTACGGTACCTAGAGCCTCACCCCTCAACCTTCCCTTCCCCTCCCCCACCCACCCTACCTTTCCACTCCTTCTCCTGTCAGCTGCTAAACAGCAAACAGATAAACACAACAGTCAGGCCGCAGCACCCCTTCCCCCACCCAAGACAATAGTTGCCACATACCGTACGTTGATTTTAAAAGTCATACGCGTATATGATGTAAAACGCGTATCATCCACTCACGTATGAAAGCTTCTGGACTGAAGTGACCCATAGACTTCTGGGCCAAGACTATACATGCAAGCACCCCTCCGCCTTCTTCCCTTCCCTTCCCCTCCCCCGCCCACCCAGCCCCCAAATGAGGCTTCCAGTGCTCCTGCTTCCGCTGCTCTACAACACACCAAGTCATCACCAATGCACCACCAATACATATGAGATAGATCACTGCACAGCTTTCGGGCCGTGCAGCACCCGCCACATCACTCCAACCAGATTGTTAGTGTGTGTTGAGTTACACCACCAATACACACCAATACACACTGCAATCACAACCACTCCACCAAGGAAAAGGAAACCCTGACCTCTCCCTCTGCCGTTTGAGCTTTGCTATCTACAGCCTCTGGTCCAGCAGCAGTAGCAGTGGCCCTCAGCACACCGCCCAACCCAACCCAAACAGCGATGCATCCACTGCTCCCCCTCCCACTGCGCCACAACACACGAATGCACACGAAACAAACTGCGCAACAGCCCCTCTCCCTACCCAATTAAACCAAGTAACAGAACAAAACTACCCCTACCTATCTCAGCAGCTGTCTGAGCTTTGCTACTATCTACAGCCTCTGGTCCAGCAGCAGTAGCAGTGGCTCTCAGCACACCGCTCAACCCAACCCATAAACAACGAGTCCACTGCTCCTCCTCCCACTGCTCCACAACGCAGATATATACACACAACATACAGGACGCAACACCCCATCCCCCACATAAAAACCCCTGTAAGAACAGCGCCCTTGTCCCATGTGTCTGCCCTATCTCCCTTTTTCTACCCCCGTGTCTACCGTGGCTACCGTGTCTCCAATCCCATGGCTTTTGCCCGGGCAAAGCCCTTAGGGAACCCTTGCCACAGGGATGGAGGTGGATTGCTTGATTGAGGACTGGTTGAGTCATACTCTGGGGTAGGTGGTCCTCACTAAGTAGGCCTACTTCCTTAATTGTACGCCACAAATGGTGTGTGCGTAGATGCAACCATGTAACCTTGCCAGATCTACCGTAAGAACAAGCACCCCCTCCCCACCCACCTCAGCCGTCTGCGCTTTGCTGGCAACAGCCTCTGGTCCAGCAGCAGCAGCAGTAGCCCTGAGCACCCCTTGTAGTCCTGCTACTGCCTGCTCCACAGCTGTAGCTAGGTCTTGGGGGTGACGGGCGGTCCAACCTAGCAGTAGCGCAGTCAACAAGTCACCTGCGACAGCACACGCAAGTAGTAGGATCATTTCCGTGAGTTGCAAATACATTTATGAATTTTATAGGGGTCACGGGTGGTCCAACCTAGCAGTAGCGCGGTTAACAAGTCACCTGTAACAGCACACGCAAGTAGTAGGACCATTTTTTTGACTTGCGAATACATTTATGCATTTGTATACCAGAATTCCTACTGTCGGGCAAGCTCTGATGAAGGCAAGAGCCTCGTAGCAGGTTTATTACAGCAACATTGTGTTATGAGATGTAAAAAAAAGCTAGCATGCTGTATAATACTCATTGTAATCAACCTAGAAAACCAATTTTGCTGACGGCATCCAGCCTGCGTGATGAAGAGCAGTCTCAGCCAGCAGTAGCGCTGTAAACAATAAATGGAATGCCTTTTTGTTTGCCTGCAGGCAAAAACTGTTTCAGTCACAAACAGCTTTCACCCTCAGGAAAACAAATAAGCATTCCCATTTGCTTATACAGTCCAAGCCAGCAGTAGCGCAGTCAACAAGTCATCTGCAACAGCACATTTAAAAGTGTACATTTTTTTACCGTCTTTGTAGTGAATGTGTGCATTACTGATCACTAAATACAAGGATATAGTACAGCATACATCGTTACCTTCTAAGGGTCATTGCACCCTGCTTTGCTAGCTGAACCCTGGTTTATTCGTTCCAGCACTGCATGACAGACCCTGCTTTTCCTGTCGCATCACCCTACCCTGCTTTGATTACCTGTACCCAATCTCAGAGTACAGCATACATCGTTACCTTCTAAGTTCATTGCAGAAGCTAGGCCCCTTATCTGTCCCTTTAAAGTATCCTGGCAGGTAGGGGACCTTCAGCTGGAATGTTATGATAAGTACATAACATACCGGTAAATTGATTAGTTATATTAAGTTATTAATTAATTAAGTACCCTACCTGTCCCTGTGAAGTATCCTGGCAGGTAGGGCACCTTCAGCTGGAATGTGGAGGGACGACCCGGGAGCTGGGGGACCTCGGTGGAGGCTATCACAATGATATACTGCTGCTCCTGCTGCTGCTGCTTCTCCTGCTGCTGCTGCTGGCTGTGGGTTTTACCTCCCCCTTCCTCCTCCTCCTCCTCCTCCTCCTCCTGCTGCTGCTGCTGGCTGTGGGTTTTATCCGTCTCTTCCTGTTGCTGCTGCTGCTGCTGCTCCTGCTCTCCCTGCTGCTGCTCCTGCTGCTGATTCCTTTCGTGTTGCTGCAACTGGGCGCTTCCCTGCTGCTGCTGCTGCTGCTGCTGCTGGTCATGCTGGTGGTCTAAGTGGGTTGCAATAGATGTGATCACCTAGCAGCATTCACAACATGGAATTCTTTATTACATGTCATGAAGCACCACAGCAAAAGTGCCATGAGCAACGAAAACACGGATTTGTGTCTGTTTCCACACATCTGACCTAGTAGGAAAACAACCGCAAGCTTCTGACAAAACACTTTGGAATGCAAATGGTCCTACAGAACCCTAAACCCCCAGACCCCTTCAACTTCTCTGCCACTTCACACCCTTTGAGGGCCCCACATCTTGCAGTGTCTGATGTAAGTTCAAAAGATCTCTAGCATCTCCTGCACTTGTTGCCTTAAGAATATCTGCATCATGCTGCGAGGCCCCCTACTAAACCCTAAAACCTGAGCCAGGCCCCCATTAAACCCTTAACCCTGAGCCAGGCCCCCACTAAACCCTAAAGCATGAACCAAGCCCCCACTAAACCCTAAAGCCTGAGCCAAGCCCCCATTAAACCCTTAACCCTGAGCCAGGCCCCCACACCGCCTCCAATACGGCCTGTCACTTACCACCGTGGAGGGCCCCATATCATGCAATGCTTTACAAGCAGCAATTGCATCTGCTGCACTTGTAATCTTGACCCCTGTTAACGTCTCTGCCTCAAACTGATTAGGGGTCAACATTGTAGCCAAAGGGATTATGGCATTCTTGTAGGCATCGATTAACGGAGCCCCCACGTACAGCTGCCCCTCGTCTCCTAGCACTGGGTCACAGACTGCAGAAAGAAACAGCACAGACGCAGCAGCAATTTCAGCACCTAAAACCCTAAACCCTAGACCCAATCAATGGCATTCTTGTAGGCATCGATCAAGGGAGCTCCCACGTACAGCTGCCCTTCGTCTCCTAGCACTGGGTCACAAACTGCAGAAAGAAGCAGCAAAAGACGGAGTGGCAGGAGAGGCAGCTGTGTGAGATCAAAGAAGGACCAGCAACAGTAGCAGCAGCATCCGCAGCAGATCTACAGCATAAACCCAAACCAATGCCAACCCAATGGCATCAATCACGAGAGCTCCAATGTACAGTGCCCCCTTGTCTCCTAGCACTGGGTCACCTAATCAAGCAGCAGCAGCAGCCGAAGCAGATCCAAAGCCTAAACCCTAAACTGCAAAACCCTAAACCCAATAGCAATGGCACTCTTCAGTTGTAGGTATTGATGCTAATGAAGCTCCTACATATATTGCCCCTCGTCTCCTAGCACAGGGTCACACACTGCAGAAAGAAGCAGCAGCAGACGAAGCAGCAGATTCAGAGCCAGAGACCTTAATACGCAAAACCCTAAGCCCACCCAATGGCATTGTTATAGGCATCGATCAACAGGGCTTCCATGTACAGGCACCCTTCCTCTCCTAGCACAGGGTTACACACTGCAGAAGAAAGAGCAACAGATGCCGTAGCAGATTCAGAGCCAGAGACCTTAATCCGCAAAACCCTAAACCAGTTGGCAATAGCATGCTTGTGGGAATTAATTAAGGAGGCTCCTTTGCCTCTTTGCAATGGATCACACACACTGCAGAGAACCACAAGCAGCAGCAGCAGTAATGGCAGAAGCAGCAGCTGTGTAAGGAGTCAACAAGGCTGTTAACAGAAGCAGCAGCAGCAGCAGGAGCAGCAACCAATCCTCTTTTCTTTCGTAGCACAGAATCACACACTGCAGGAAGGCCCTCAATTGTTAAGCCCCTAGATCCCTTACTTCTTCCTCTTTCATTCATACTACACTACTCATGGCTGGGCAAAGGTAGATGTAAGCATGGACTGATATACCATTTCATACTTAAATTATACACCGCCCGCCTTCCTGCATACCCCTCACCCCTCTCTCCCCCCTGTCCTTCCTTCCACCAAACTGAACCATCTCCCCCTTCCTGCCCCTGTCCTTTTTTCCACCATTGTACTGCCCCCCCCCCTTCCCCCATCGCCCCCTCACCATACATCAGATCAGGGTTGACCTCTCTTAGGGCTTTGGCCACTTGTACCTTATCCCTTCCCCCCCCCCCCACCTCCCTGTCCTTCATTCCACCAACACCCCCCCCCCCAATGCCCTTACCATTTACTACTTTGGTTATACAACACATGCTTTCCTGCATATCCCTCTCCCCCCCCCCACTGCCCTGCCCTGTCCTTCCTCCCCACCCCCCACCCCCCACCCAATGCCCTCACAATATATCAGACCAGCGTTGACCTCTCTTAGAACTTTGGCCATTTGTACCATATTTGTCTCCCCCCTCACCTCCCTGTCCTTCCTTCCTCCACCCACCAACGCCCTTACCATATACCAAATCCGGGTTGATTTTTCATAGGACTTTGGCTACTTGTACCACCTTCCTCCCCCTGTCCTTCCTTCCACCCCCCCTTCCCCCAATGCCCGTACCATATATCAGATCAGGGTTGACTCTTTTAGGGCTTTGGCCACTTGTACCACCTTCCTGCCCCTGTCCTTCCTTCCTTCCACCCCCCCCCCCC